>WWET01001769.1:232277-247985 GCA_011038615.1 Limnodynastes dumerilii | reverse complement strand
CATACGCCCGCACAGGGGGAGTGCCAGGGGGAGTCAGCGATGTAACGCTGAGCGTTGTACGCTCAGCGCTACATCGTACCTCTGGATCAGGCCCAATGTGCCAGGTAGATTACATAAATAAAAGCAGGCACTATGTGCCAAATTAATCCAAGCAGCAGCAAGGGTATGCACTTGGTGCAGTTTAATGAAAACAACAATACACTGTATGCAAGGCAAAAGTAGACAAACACAATGTATGGCAATATAAATAGCAAGCACTATGTGCCGTGGTAAAAATAGGAAGAGCAGTCTTGCCAAACAAAAATAAATAATGCTATGAACAATAACTATATGTAGTAATAAGGAAATGCCGGCACCAGGCAAATAATGCAAACGTAGAATGCACAAATAATAAACTGTATAGGCTGCATACTAACAAGGAATACTAAATACCAGGGAAAGGCTACAGCAGACAGAGGCAAACGGGGGGTAGGAAGGGACAACTGCTGGAAGCAGATACAAGGGCTAGAACATGGATCAACATAGACAACGACAGGAAGCAGGAAACTAAGAGCTGAAAGCTTGAAGCAAACAGAAACAGGAAGCTATGACCAACAAGGAATGTTCCAGCAAAAGGCTATTTAAGGAACACTCCCCCAATCAGCTGTGGAAGCCAGACACACCTCCAGGGACAATTAACCTACACCTGGGATAAAACAGACACATAGAACTTGGCAAGGAATTAACACACACTCTGCCAGGATGAACCTGCAGAGTGTAATAATTACAGACCGGAATAATAAGGCTGATGACTGCTGGATGGTTTTGCAGACTGATTGCTGCAAGCTGAAGGCAGAGATCTCCCAAAGAGTAAACAGGAACCACACACCTTGAATGACTAAGTTGTTTTAACACTGTGGAGACAGTGCTCTGGGTTTAAATAGAACGCCCATAAGCAGGATTGGACAGCCTGGTCATGTAATTCCTAGAACTGGACTTTGATTGGCTGGAACAAGTCATGTGATGATTCCAATATGGCAGCACCCATGAAAAATTCCAGGAAACATGGTAATGGCCATAATGAGCAGCAGACATATGATACGGTGGTAAGTACCGTGGGTTGCGGCAACAGAAATATAGGAGCTGCTTCAGAGTTTGAAAATCGTTAATCCTGGGCAAAACCATGTTGATTTCAGGGGGAGTCATAATTCATCTGTTCATCTGCAAACAGTATTAGAGATTAGAGGTGATGTTTCCTAGCCCAAGTCTAAATCATACCCCGTTCAGATTACCTGAAAACACTGGCTTTTTTGATGAAGTGCAGTGAAAAAGCCGGCTTCTAAACTCCGTGTGAACGCTCAAGACGGCTACTGAAAGCCAGTGTTCAGAGCCGGCTAAACCCCTTCTTTTTAGCCAGCTCTGAACACAGGATTTCAATAGCAGGCTTGAGCATACGTACTGAGTTTAGAAGCCGGCTTTTTCACTGCAGCCGGCTTTATCATCAAAAAAAGCTGGTGTTTTCAGCTAAATTTGAATGGTCCTTTTTCACAGCCCCACCAATTTCCCCCGGCTCTACACCCTGGCTCTAAACCCAGCTTTTTCAAGGGCTAATAATCTGAATGTGGTATAACAGTGTGATAGTAAAGCTGGTCAGTATCTGTGTGCAGTAAGCAATTCAAAGATATATCCCTGCATGCAAAGAATACAATTAACTGGACTCCCCCTGACTCCATCTCTGAATCTGGTCCATAGAGACTAATGTCAGATAAGAACCATTAGGTCCATTCAGTCTGCCCAATTATATGTCCAAAAGGTTTAATTCATGACTTGACTTTACTCTATCTGATAGGGTCATTAACTTGACATGGCAGATCGAATATTGTAATGCCTAACTTTAACCCTAACCCTAAATCTAACCCTCACCCTAACCTTAACAATAAAACTTATCTTAATCCTAACTGCAAACAGAAAGTGATGACTTACCTCAGAATGAGGAAGCTAAAGTGGCGGTTGGCAGGACACAAACAGAGAAAGAGTAAATGGAGGGATTTAGGATTGAAAGAACATAGACGACAAGAGGGATAGTGTCACATTACGAAAAAAGCAGCAGGTTTATTGACTCAGTGGTCTTCCCACACATGTGCGGACATGCGGATCGTATGGTGTGACGTTGTGACTGCAGCAGCAGCAGACTTCTGGTTTTGGTCCTCCAACTCTAACCCTAAACCTAACCCCAAGCCTAACTCCAGTTGCTAATGAAAGATGCAAACTCTGTTCACAGGAGCAGTGGAGTTCTGTTAGCAGATTGGTCTAAGTTCCGTATGATAGTACATACGTGCATAAAACGCACACAACATCTGGAGGGTGCATGCGCCCTCCCCAGCAAAGAGCTCACTTAAGCACTTTGAGTAAGTGGGTTGACTTTCAGAATTCTGGATCCGGTCCATGGTTCCATAGGATGGACTCTAGGTACGTCTCTGGTTTGGACGTGGAGTGATAGAAGTACCTGGCGCTTCCCAATATGAAAGGTGAATTAAGAAATCAACATAAATTAAAATGACACATGTGTGGTCACCAAAAATAAAAGTAAAAAAACAAAAATCAAACAATAGTATGATAACTCTCATACAGACAAAAACAGGGAAGATAAATTACAAACATAATGGAAAAAAGTGTAAAAATGCCCTGTATAACAGGCAGTCCGTGAATATGTTGTCCTTTTCAAGCACCCTGGTATTACTAAGGTGTAGCACCACAATTGAATGAAGTTAAATATATGTAGCTAGGAGGGCTGGGTATAGAATGCAGTCTCTAAAGGAGCTGTTTATAGTAGCGGTGGTAAGTCCAAGTACCAAGTGTATGAGAAGCAGCGCCGCTCCAGAATGCACAGTCAGTAGGTAGCCATTGTATCAGATGAAACAAAATTGTCCTACCTCCTCTATGATAGATGCATGCAGTGGATGTCTGTCGGGAGGGAAGATGTTCTCCTTCTATTTCACCGATTGCGACATCCGGGAGTGTGTGCTGTATTGATGCTGCTCTGTGAGCCGGGAGTAGGAGTGGTGTACGGGCGGTGATTGACAACCATTGGTAGGAACGCTTGGTCATGCGCTTTTCGTGTTCCTGCTGCAGGTAGCTGGTTATTGCTGTCACCGTTATGTGCACTATAGCGGTGAAGGGTGTACAGATGTGTGGCCATTTAAAAAGAGAGCTCTCATACAAGTTACCAGTAGTGTTCCAACGTGTTTCACCCGACCGTGGGCTTCGTCAGGGAAAAGTTATGTAGCACACTGTACCCAAGGTAGCGGGAAGAGCTGGACAGGTGTCTCAGACATTCTTTAAACCCATCCCCAAGTCTGTGCTGATTGGCTGGATCGGGGGCAATGGCATCCAGTGTGGGTGGGTCTGGAGGATGAGGGAGAATCCTTTTGCAGTTGCTTAATAGATAGGACAGAGATAACAGAGAATAGAGAATAGTCTCTGTGAGTGATGTAGTGGTGGTAGCCCATTACAAAACATGGGACCAATGTAAACTGAAAAAAGTGCTGGAGGCCCATTTCAAACCGGGGACCACTGTATGTAGGGAATGAAGCACGGGTCATAACAGAATAAAATGAAAAGAGTGAAAAAAAATAAACAAAATGTGTATAGAAATAAAAATAAAATAAAAATAAATAGAAATAAAAATAAGCATGAAAATACAAGAAAAACCAAACAGAGATATGTCACTCATTAATTAAAACATTTTTCTAAACAAGGTTACTGGGGGGGCATGTTGTGACCAATGGAATGGGGATATTCCTATGGAAATAGAAATAGAAATAGAACTGGTAGAACTATGAGATGATTAGCTAAACAAAAAGGATCCCAGGTCAAGGTCAATATTTAACCCTTTGGGAGCTAAAGTGTCCACGTTATAGATCCACTTTGTCTCTTCTTTTGAAATTTTAGCTAGATAATTACCTCCCCTCCATTCTTTCTCCACTTTTTTAATACCCAAAAACCTTAATACACCAGGGTCTTGATTGTGCATTTAGTAAAAGTGGGCTGGAACACTGTGTTTGCACCCCCTTTTTAATGTTCCTCATATGTTCACTAACCCTTGTTTTGAGGTCTCTATTGGTGCACCCTGCGTATAGAAGACTGCAGGGGCATTCTAAGACGTAAAAGACACCTCTGGTGTCGCAAGAGACATATTCCATGATATGGTATACTTTTCCGGTTTGGCTGGAGCTGAATGTGGAGCATTGTTTTGTATTTCTTTTCTGAGTGGTTTTGCAAGGTAGAAATTTTGTGCAGAAAAAGAACCCCTTTGAGTTTTCTATTAACCAATTTTCACTTGATGTGGTGGTTGGGGGAAGTGCATTTGGGGCAAGTAAGTTCCTCAGGTTTTGGGATTTTCTATATACAGTCAGGTGCATAAATATTGGGACATCAACACAATTCTCATATTTTGGGCTCTGTACACCACCACAATGGATTTGAAATGAAACAAACATGATGTGCTTTAACTGCAGACTTTCAGCTTTAATTTGAGGGTATTTACATCCAAATCAGGTGAACGGTGTAGGAATTGCAACGGTTTCTATATGTGTCTTCCACTTTTTAAGGGACCAAAAGTAATGGGACAAACTAAACAATCCTAAATCAAACTTTCACTTTTTAATAATTTGTTGCAAATCCTTTGTAGTCAATTACAGCCTGAAGTCTGTAACGCATAGACAAGCTGTCACGTTCAAGGGGGGTTTGGGATCTGTCCCGGGTGTCAGAGATAGATACGATGGAGATGGCTTGAATTGGAAGTGAGCGAGGTTAATAAAGGACGGGTGCATACAGGAAATGAACAAAATAACAGTCTATGAATCAGGAGGTGCAGGGGAACCTGTGCATATTTCTCCAAGCAATTTGGCACATTTCATTCCATTACCCGGACTTCCCAATGCTCAGGCTCTGGCGAAATTATTCATCAAACACATTTTCAGATTACACGGGTTGCCATTGGAGATCGTTTCGGACCGAGGATCACAGTTTGTGGCATCTTTCTGGAGAGCTTTCTGCAGGAGTTTGGGGATTCAAGTCAATCTATCATCCGGTTACCATCCCCAATCCAATGGTCAGACGGAAAGGGTTAACCAATCCCTGGAACAATTTCTACGCTTTTACACATCTAGACTTCAGGACAATTGGTCAGAAAATATCCCTTGGGCGGAATTCTCTTATAATAATGCACACCATTCCTCCACATCGGTGTCTCCCTTCTTCTGTGTCCAAGGTCTCCATCCCAGGGCAAATTCCATCATTCCTGTCGCCACCACCCCGCATCCGGGAGTTAGGGGGATGGTTAAGAATTTAAGGTTGATCTTGAAGAAAGTTCATCATTGTCTTCGTAACACTGCTTTCAGAGTTAAATCTAGAGTGGATCTTCATCGTTCCAAATTTCAATTTAAAGTTGGGGACAAGGTGTGGCTGTCCACCAAGAACATTAAGTTGAGACAACCATCCAGGAAGTTGGGACCACGGTTCATTGGACCTTTTCAGATATTAAGAAAGATCAATCCTGTGGCGTTTAGGTTGAAATTACCCCGAAGTCTGAAGATCCCACCCACATTCCACGTATCTCTCCTCAAACCTGCTAGATTCTCCTCAAGATTTCATCAACCAGATCTTGTCCGAAATCCACCAGTCTTGGTTAACAATCAAGAAGAATTTGAGATTGAAGAAATTCTGGACTCCAAAAGGATCAGGAACCAGGTACATTATCTTATACATTGGAAAGGATACGGTCCTGAGGAGAGATCGTGGATTCCTGAAAGAGATCTCCATGCGGATAGATTAAAAGAAAAGTTTCATAAAAAATTCCCAGGGAAACCCAGGCCTAGGGGTATTAGAACCCCTCATTTAGGGGGGGGTACTGTTACAGCTGCCTTCTAACGGCAAGCTGCACGCTCTGCTCCTATCCCCATTTATATCTTACCTTGCTCCAGTGATTCCCCTGCCGGCAGGCTCCTTAGCAGCAGCATCCATACTACCTCCAAACTGTGCCGCTTCTCTGTTAGCCACATGCTCTGCCTGCAGGGTTCTTATGCCTTCTGCTGCTTGTGTCACTTCCTGGGTTGGGACTGGGTTTGCTGGCCAATCACTGTGCAGCTGTCTCTATTTAGTCTCCCTCTCACTTTTCCCAGGTGCTGGTTATAGAGTCTGTTCTTCAGTTCTGTGACCTGCTGCTTACTGTGTGCCTAGTGCTTCTGCCTAGTGAACTGATTTCTGTTTGACCCACTTACCTGCCTTTGTACCTGCCTTAGTTACCTTGTGTATCCTGCCCTGGTTCTCACCCTCTTTTGTACTTACCTACCCCGCAGTACCTACCTGTCCCTTGAGTGCCTGTTCATGTTGCCTCTTCGGAGGTCCCGCTGTGTGCGTGTGTGTGCGCAAGCCCTAGTGCGTCTTGTCCAGTCTTGTGAACTTACTTCCGTCCTTCGTTCCGAGTTTAGTGTTGTTCGTAGTCTGTCGCAGTCCAGTCTCTTCTGGACCGGTTCTACTCCCTCTTACCTTACTACTCCCATTCCCTCAGTCTGGTATCCACTCCGGGTGTCCCTTTCTCTTCCTCGAGTCGGGTTCAACGGGGCCTGTCCAGGCTATCAGGCCGCAGCCAAACCCATCCCCACCATCAGGGGCTCTGGTGAAGACCCCCTGATAGTAGAGTCTCCGGGCTCCGGTAATTCACTCGGTCCTCTTATCTTAATCCTCTGTGGCCGCCTCGGTACTCGCCAAGGTAAAACCGGGGCGCCACTCCAGTCTTCCCCACGACCACTCCGGTACTCTACCAGGTAAACCCGGAGTGTCGTAACACACTGATCGTGACAGCTGATCTCATATTGAAGACCCCCTGATAGTAGAGTCTCCGGGCTCCGGTAATTCACTCGGTCACTACCTCTTAATCCTCTGTGGCCGCCTCGGTACTCGCCAAGGTAAAACCGGGGCGCCACTCCAGTCTACCATCTTCCCCACGACCACTCCGGTACTCTACCAGGTAAACCCGGAGTGTCGTAACACACTGATAGTGACAGCTCTTTGGATCTCATATCGAGAGTCAACAGCAACAGATTCCAAATGCAAATGTCACCTAGAATCAACTTCAGACCTTTTACCTGCTTAATTGATGATGAAATAACGAGGTAATGCCCACACCTGTCCATGAAATAGCTTTTGAGTTGATTGTCCCATTACTTTTGGTCCCTTAAAAAGTGGGAGGCACATATAGAAACCGTTGTAATTCCTACACGGTTCACCTGATTTGGATGTAAATATCCTCAATTTAAAGCTGAAAGTCTGCAGTTAAAGCACATCTTGTTTGTTTCATTTCAATTCCATTGTGGTGGTGTATAGAGCCCAAAATATGAGAATTGTGTTGATGTCCCAATATTTATGCACCTGACTGTATAAGCTTTTCCAGTGTTTCTTGAGTATTCTTTCGAAATCACGATACTGACTGTTAAAGTCTGTAATGAATGGAGTTCCCTCTATGTTGTTTTCTTTCACTTTTCTTTTCCTTCCTTCCAGGGCTTCTCTTTGTAATTATGCGCTATTGTTGAGAGCTTTCTCCACTAGTTTGCTGTCATAGTCTCTATCAAGGAATCTCTTATTGAGTGTTTCGGCTTGTGTATTGAAATCCTCTGTGTACCTGCAGTTTCTGCAGTATTCTCCGAAATTGCCCACCTGGGATGTTTTTGAGCCAGAGTGGGTAATGGCTGCTGTCGGCCAGAATGTAAGTGTTGGCATCAACCTGTTTAATGAATGTCCTTGTGGTGAGTGTGTTCTGCTTCACTAGAAGTTCCAGGTCAAGGAAAACAGCATGTTTGCCACTGATCTGGGAGGTAAACTCCATGTTAAGAGAGTTTGAGTTCAGATAACTGGCAAAGTCATGGAGTTCCGATTCTTCCCCTTTCCAAAAACAGACCATATTGTCTATGTAGCGTCTCCATAGTAAAATGTGGTCTTTGTAGGGATTATTGTTGGACCAGATGGCTTGGTCTTCCCAGTATGCTACAAACAGGTTCGCGTAGCTGGGTGCAAACTCCGTACCCATAGCGGTACCGCGAACCTGTCTGTAGCACTGGTTGCCGAACATGAAATAGTTGTGAGTAAGTATGTAGTGAATAGACTCAACTAAGAATGACTGCTGCAGGGGATCTAGTTTGGAGTGATATGCTTGCATCCCATTTTATGGTCTATGACCGAATACAGCGAGGTGATGTCGCTGGTCAGGATAAGATAGCCCTCTTCCCATTTGAACCCTTTAATATTCTTGAGCATTTCAGTTGTTTCCCTCAGATAACTTTGTTGTTTGACTACTAAGGATTGTAAAAAACAATTGATATTTACGGATAGGTTGGTGATCATACTCCCTATTCCAGAGACTATGGGGCGCCCAGGTGGATGGGTAGGGTTTTTATGGATCTTAGGGAGCTGATAGAAAATAGGAGTTCTGGGATTTTTCATATAGATAAAATCAAACTCGGTTCTTGAAAGGATCCCCGCATTAAGTGCTCTACAAAGGAGGAGTTCTGAGTTATAGGAATTTGCTGGATCCTTTATAAGAGGTTCATATGTGGTGGCATCTTTCAGGTTTCTCTCTATTTCAGTCACATAGTTCTCTCTATCTAGGATCACCGTGACCCCTCCTTTATCTGCTGGTTTCACCACTATTGATCTGTTCTCCTTTATAAATTTGATGGCCTCTGTTTCTGCCTTGTTCAGGTTATTTCTCCTAGTATTGGTCCTAAGTCTCACTATATCTTCCTCTATTCCTTTTTGGAATATTTCGATATATGGGACTTTTAGATGTATAGGGTAGAAGGTGGACCTATTTTTAAGAGATGTATGTTGAAAGTTGGTAAGTTCATTATTTATGAGTTTGTGGTTGATTGTGCTACTGATTTCTGGATAAGAAAGTACTTTTACAGTGTCAGATTCCTCACAAATTTATGTAAATCCAAGTATGTATTGAATTTATTAAGTGGCTTATTTGGAGTGAATTTAAGGTCTTTTGATCGTACTCTGGATTGAAGGTCTGTGAGTGGATGTGAGCTCAAATTAAAAATACCTTCCTGGTCTATTTCCTTTGTTTGGGTCATGTCCCTATTCTTTCCCTTTCCCCCTCGCTTTCCCCACTTTCTCTTGTCGGAAACTTTCTTTTTGTACCTGGCGTGGAGTGAAGTTCCGCCAGGTTTTCTAGTAGCGAGTCTCCCCATGGGGTGTCTGTCTGTGGGGCTAGACCTGGGGGAAGGTGGTCTTTGGCTAATTCTTAAAAATGGGACATACACCTATCTGCCTCTGAAGTTTGTTGGTGGTGTGGAATATCACACCCACCATTGGCTGTAGCTGTCCCTACTAGTTTCTTCCATCTCTGTTTTTGCCTGTGCGACATCAACCTTTTGCTTTAGAGGACAGTACTCCATAACACTGTATTCTGGCCCCCCTTTATGTGATGTATTATTCAATCTCAAATATCTCTCCTTCTGGACTCTGTATGACACCAGAGGTGCAACCAGCACTGACTGGAAGATTCATAATCTAGAGTGCATGTCCCTCAACTGCCGAAGCATTGATATTAGAATCTTGTGTGTTTCATTCTTAATTGCCCTGAGAACTTATGATATATTTCATTATATACTGCAGAATATTGATTTGCTGCATCGGCAACCGCATCCCAGAATTGGCGCATTGAGTATTTACACATTATGAATGTTGTAAGCAATTCTCATTCCAGTCCTAATTCTGCAGGAACTAATGTTAATAATAAAGCACTATGTAGATTGTTTCATACCTCTGCAAAAATACAAAACGAGGTAACTTCTAATTAAAATAACCCTAATGTTATGCTATAAATTCACAATTTTTTAAAGAATAAAATCAAATTGCTAAACGAATGCACAGGCACATGAGCTATTCATTAAAATGTGGCCTTAATTAAATGCATTAATATCATAAGTGATTATAAACCTCAAACCATGACACTATGAATTAGCATCAAGAGTTAAATGATTGAGCAGTGTAACTGCATTGTGTATGTTTCTCTTCACCAGAAAGATACCAGCTGTTCACATCGTAAAGCCTGCCAAAGACACGCAGAAGTAGCCAGGTCTAATTTTCCTTGCTATGAGATCACCGTACTCCATATGGAGTTTTCCAGTCTGCATCCTCACAGTAAGTTCCCTGATATTTGATAGACATAGAGTCCCACTACTGTGTCACCTGTATAAATATTTATAGCACAGTAGTGCAAGTCTATAATCATATTATGATTTGAAAAGGGGAAGATGCTAGTGTGAGTTCATTGGCTCAACATCTTCCTCCTGAAGATGATGTTTCTCCCCTCAGATGCTGTTTCTTCACATACAATTCTCTTGTCGTATCAATGCTTTTCTCACAAAATCCAATCTCCAATACAGCATTTCTATATAAGAAACTTTTAATAAATCACATCTCAATAATATATGTCTGGCTTCTCACAGATCGGTCTCCATATTTTTCTCCTCCGCACATATAAGTCTGTCTCCTCCCACCATCACCCTGGTTATTAACGTTATTTCTCCTTCCCCTGTAACGGACACTGGCGCCTCTGGAATATATAGCCTCATCCACCACTGGCTTCTATATCTGTTTTTTATTCTTTGCACAGCGACAGATGTTACACTGGAATGTACTATTAATAAAGTCTTGCAGTGGTGAATCATACAATGTACTGGTTTGTACTGCAGATGCTTGGCGCAGAGACGCCTATCTTTGCAAAACTGACATGACTAGTACTAGTTCAACAACTAGGCAGTTGTCTTGTGTGCCACTCCTGGTGGGAGCAGCATGGATTTGCTCTTTGACCCTAATGGTGGCTGTTGTGGAACTCTCAAACCACTGCCACTAAACTAATCTCCTGCAGTGACTTGTGTATTCCAAAACAAATGCTGAGATGATCCCTTACAGTGGGACACTATATTAAAATGACAGGTTTGGGTATCCGCTCTGGGTTCGGGATAGTGGGATAGTGGTTCAGTGGAATAGTGAAAGCAGGGTGGCTTAATGTATGATCTGCTCATGAGCTATTGGGCGGTAATTCAATGGGTAAAGACAGTACAAGAACTGAACTGGACTAGACAGGACTAGAATAGACTTTACTTAACCTGGACTGGACCAAGACTGGAACTGCACTGGACAAGCTTGATTTAACCTGGACTGGACCAGACTGGAACTGGACTGGTTAAACTTGACTTGAACTGGACTGGACCAGTGTTGGAGCTGGCCTGGACAAGCTTGACTTGAACTGGACTTGACAGACTTGACCTGGACTGGACCAGGACTGCAACTTAACTTGACCAGGACTGGAACTGGACTTGACAGTCTTGACTGAAGATTACTGCAGTGCTACTCAGCTAGCAACCAGGTACATTGAGTGAACAAGTTGTTCTGGCATAGGTTACACTATGCTGCAGACTTAAATAGAGCACCCTAGTCCAGGATTGGATAGCCTGATCATGTGAATGCTTTAAGTGGAATACCGTTGGCTGAGGCACATCAGGTGACTGGATCCATCAACATGTGGCACCCATGCACTGGAGGACGCCGAAGCTTGTTGCCAGAACACCACCAAAGGCAAGGCAGGAGGGAGAACAGGAGGCTGCCTCTACTGAGAGTGGCACCTCCTTAAAGCGTGCACGGCTGGAGAGTGCCACCAACAGACAGGCTCTCACGCTGTAAGTCCCGCGTCCTGTGTCACACTTTTACTGCTTAGCCAATCAATTGTTTAGGACAGTGTGTGTGTGTGTGTGTGTATGTATGTGTGTGTATGTATGTGTGTGTGTGTGTGTGTGTGTATATATGTATGTGTGCATGTGTATGTATGTGTGTGTGTGTGTATGTGTTCTTCACCATGATTTAATATTTGTGGTATAGCCGAATAGTTGTAGCTCTGTTATTTAGTATAATGCATTAGTTCCCAGCCTTTCAAGGTGATTTTTTTTTTGTTGCTACAAAGTTTCTAATCAAATGTTTTAGTACTTCCTCTATAAACCCATTAATGTCTGTATAGCAAGGAGCTTGCAAAGCCATGTCCCTTGACCCCTAGCACCACACTGCTAATAAAACATTTTTTTAAGATAGAAATGGAGTGAACCAAAGGCCAAGATCATATCTCTGACAACTTTATCAATATGCTTACGGTACCTTACTAGGTATACCTATGTATAATAAATTATCTTATAAAGAGAGATAATATTCTATAGCAGATAAAATTGTGAGAAAATAGTTACTACTTTAGATTTTAATGAATAAAAAAAAAAAAGCTTATGTCCTAACACAATATATTCTATAAATTGTGAATTTTATTTTATTTTGATAACATAGCTCACTTTTTGGTGTTATTTTTGGTTGTCATGCTGTAAATATATATAAGATAATATGCACCTGATTCAGAGCTTGAAATTAAGGCCCGTATTCAGAGTACCGGACGTATAACATATACGCCCAGTGTTTAGCGATTCAAATCTCCATGCGACTATGACATCTGTAAGTCTGCATGAAAGGGGGGAGTGTACTCCCGTCTTTTGGACGGCATTCTGGGTGACATGATTGCTTGCTTCATGAGACATGGGTATCCGCAGAGTGCTGGAGCGATTGACAGGACACACATGCCCATCTTAGCCCCTGGACAGAACCCCTGCGGATTACCATAGCCAGAAAGGCTGGCATTCCATAACACTGCAAGCTGGAGTTGACCACAGTTATTGGTAAGCATCCTTTTATATGAAATGTTCACTGAAATGATGTGTAGTGCAACTGAATGCTAAATATATGCTATTTTCAGCTGCACTGATGTGTTTGTTGGCTGGCTTGGAAGCTCTAATGATGCCCGAGCATTGGCCAATTCTGACATCTTCCACCTGGCTGAGGGGGATCAAGGCAGATACTTGTTCCCCAGAGAGGAAAATATATATGTTTATTTGAGATGTACATATTTTCTAGTTTTTGTAATTAATATTTATTTTTCCTTATCCTCCCCCATGGCAGCCACCTTGGGTATCTCTTCCTCATTGGGCCACAGACAGGAGAGAAAAAGACCGGTCCTTATAAGATCACCACTCCCCCTTTCACACGTGTCTTTTTCTTTCCTGTCGGGCTAGCAGGCAGTCGCACACCACAACACTTACCCAGACCTCGTGGAAATCTCCCTGCCGTCAGCGTTGCTGGGCTCAGGGGGGGAGAAGGCTCTAAGACCGGCCACATGCTTGTTCTATTCGTATTGCGCTCCCTGTAGGAAGATGTGGGCGCAGCAGATGATGTCAGTGGCATCGCCGCTTAAGGAAACAGCGGGCGCCATTTTCTTGTAGCCGCCTAACATTCAGAAGAGAGGCGCTGGGTGAATCCGTAGGGCGACGCGTGCTGACGTCAGAACAAAGCGACGGAAGGAGTCTTATAAGCACTCCTGCACATGTTCTCAGTGTTCTGGTCATCAATGAAGTTCACTTACCAGACTGACTGAACTGTGCATAATGAATCCTGCAGAGGAAAAGAGGTCTCATACATCCAGATCTGGGTAAGCCCTTTGTTTATTCATTGTTATTATTATGGCTGTCTTGTGTATATACATGTGAAGAATGTACAGTAAGAGTAGATTTAATTCTTAGGTCTGAATCCAGCAAATCATTAAAAGAGAGCATAAGAAACAACACCTGGCTAAATGTTCCCTCTGTGACAAAACCCTCCCAGAGAAATACTCAGGATTAATATGTGAACAATGCAAAGTGAATGAACAAAAGCAACCCTCACCCCATCTTTCTGCCAGCTATGGCAGAAACTTTCTTAACAAAGGAAGATTTGAAACTATTTACTACTGATCAAGATAAAGATCAGTTGTAAGTGAAAAATCAGAAGCATCCGATATAGAGGAAGGAGCAGTATTTTCGGACAAATCTAAACTATCAGAGGGCGAGTCAGCACCTTCTAATACTGAAGCAGATTTTAACCCAGATCTCATTAATAATCTGCTAAAATTAATCAATAAATCCCTAGACATTAAAGAAGCTAAAGAAGATTTAAAACTGCAGGAACTTCTATTTAAAGATTCTAGGAAGAAAAGCAAGGTGTTCCCTCTTTCACTGGCTTTGAAAGAAGTAGTCTCAGAAGAATGGAAACATCCAGAGAAGAGGCTGACGGTGCCCGCAAGGATAACCAAAATGTATCCGTTTCACCCGGAGGAAACTAAAAGGTGGGACGAATGTCCGAAAGTGGATGCGGCAATTGCGAGAGTCTCCAGAAAGACGACGTTACCCCTGGAGGATGTTATCTTCCGCGATCCGATGAAAAAGAAGATGGAAATCGGATTAAAAAAGCAGAATACGTTATTGGGATCAGCACTAAGACCAGCTACTGCTATGGCGACCACATCTACAGTTCTAAGGGGCTGGTGTCACACCCTAAAAGCTGATATACTGGATGGGATAAGGAGGTTTGACCTACTGAAGGCGGTACAAGAAATACAACTGGCCGTGGAATTCTTATGAGAGGTGTCGCTGGATGCGGTAAAATTGGCGGCCAGGGCTTTAGCAGCGGCAACTGTTACCCGCAGGGCACTGTGGCTTAAACCATGGGTTGCAGATATCCAATCTAAAAACAAACTGTTGTCTCTCCCGTTCCAAGGGGAATACTTGTTCGGTAAAGATCTTAAGGAGTTAATCAAGAAGATATCTGGTGGAAAATCACAGTGGCTACCTCAGGACAAGGTAACAAGAAGAGGCACGGTGAATAGGGGATTCAAGACAAATCCTCAGGAGGCGAAGGAGGCCAGATCATACAAGCCAGGAGGTGGATACAGGAGAGGACAGTGGTACACGTCACTGTATCATTTTCGAGGCCAAAGAGGAAGAGATATCAAGTCTACCCTCAAGAATATGGCTCAGTAACAACTACCAATCTCCTGCAGTAGTCCCAGTAGGTGGAAGACTAGCTGCCTTCAGGAAAATTTGGAACCAGTCCTCCTCCGACAGATGTGTTCTAGAGGTAATAGAATCTAGTTACAAACTAGAACTGATAATAAAGCCAAAGGACACATTTCTGAAATAGCCAATTCCAGAGAAGTATCTGGAAAGCACAGAGCTCAAGTCAAGCCTGCAAACTTTAATCCAGAAGAAAGTAGTGGTGTAAGTTCCAAACTTCTACTCAAAGTTCTAAATAGTGGTCAAAGCCACAGGGGGGTTCAGAACCATTCTGGACCTCCGGAGACTGAACAGAAAAATAAGGAAGAGGACTTTCAAGATGGAGTCGCTCAGAACCATTCTCCCAGATATTCAAAAAGGAATGTGGATGACGTCTGTGGATCTAACAGACGCTTACTTACATGTGCCAATATTCAAGGGGCACCAGACATTTTGTTCGGTTCCATATTTTCAAAAGACACTACCAATTTGTGGCTCTCCCGTTCGGGCTGTCAAGTTCTCCAAGGGTCTTTATAAAGATGCTGGTGGTCCTAGTGGCCAACTTAAGATTGCAAGGTGTGAAGCTATGGCCATACCTTGACAACCTATTGGTGGCGGCTCGGTTACAGGAAGAAGCAGAGCTACATACAGGGCCAGATTTACTAAGCTGCGGGTTTGGAAAAGTGGAGCTGTTGCCTATAGCAACCAATCAGATTCTAGCTCTCACTTTTCTATTACATACTAGAGAATGTCAGCTAGAATCTGA
>WWET01001769.1:210275-224474 GCA_011038615.1 Limnodynastes dumerilii | reverse complement strand
GAGCGTATGGCCCCTTCCTTACGCCGGGCGAAGTTAGGGTAGCCTTTAGCCGGCGTAAGGAAGGGGCCATACGCCCACCCAGGGGGAGTGTCGGGGAAAGTGAACACCGATACGCTGTGCTTTAGTAACCACAGCACATCGGCGTAGGTCTGGATCAGGCCCAACATCTCCACTTTTCCAAACTTACAGTTTAATAAATCTGGCCCCTAATTTTTGACATGACAGTTAGGAGTTGCAGATCCAACAATCTAGAATCCATGAAAATGTATATTTTACAGATCTGTTTATGGCTTGCTCAGACCTTGGCATCCTGTAGGTTCTATTTGGATGACTTGTGTGATGGACTTATTTGTGTTCTAATGTTCAATCTCCAATAATAGCCATAAGATTTGGACTTGTAAAAGCATCCACACTGTCATTTATAAATGATGTTTTCAGAAATATTACAAGTCATTCTTGAATCAAACAATGAGGTTTGTAATTAGGTTAATGAAAGAGTTTCATAAACATAGAATAATCTGTCATCGGACTACATTGAAATTAACAGGAAGGATAATAAAGCTGACAAAATAGCCAACTGATGCTGTGTTTCATTAACATGATATTAATTTACATTTTAAAATGAATGTCCCATGTTTTTATTGCCAATTAATGATCTAATAGTGGTTGTAGACATTAAGCTACATTATAGCAATCAGTGTTGATGCTGATGTTCATGGTAGGCAGTTCAGAGATTAACATGATGATGTTTATATTAAATGCATGCACCGGCAGTGTTTAACACCTCCAGGTTTATATAGTACATTAAAACATCCACAAGTCCATCAATAATATGACATATGTGTCTAAACTTCTGTGCATATATGTCAACATGTGGCTACAATTCCTTTACTAGAGTTGCTATTGCACAAAAATGTAAGTCTTTTTTTGCCTAATTTTTTAAGCCATTTTCTGTTGGAGAAGTTTATACATAGATACATACATACAGAATCTGGTACATAAGATAATTAGAATACATACAAATAAACCCTGTAAATAATTGCAAAATATGAAATCCCTACTGGATCCAGCCTTCCATGAGGGCAAGTGGAAAGGAGACTGAATTGGTCCGTATGACCGCTGATCCGCATGAGTGTGGTATATCCATCGCACACTGTACAATTACCATGCTTCCCCCAGCCCACTTTAGAAGGCAGAGGGGAAGCATAGCCCTTTTCCCCAGAAATGGCATTGTACGGAACTAAGGAACTACTACGGAACTTCCGTACGATGCTAGGTATGCTAGTATTACTAACGTAACACTAGCGTAACATCTGGAGGGCACATGCGTGCTTAAGTGGCCTAAGTGTGGGTCCCCATAATGAACGGCCCTATTTCGAAAGGGCCATTCACTCCAAGCCAGTTTTGAACTGAATGGAATATCGATTGCTTATGCCTCGATAAGGCATAGCAATCGATCCCCAAAGCACTGAACACGGTGCTCCGAAAGATGAGATTCCCCCAACCCGTTTCCTAACCCAAACCCTAAGTCTCCCCCCCCCCAGCAGCTTAACACTAAGTCGTCCCCCCCACAGCCTAACCCTAAGTCCCTTCTGCAGCCTAACCCTAAGTCTTTCTCCACGCTGCCTAACCCTAAGTCCCCGGCGACGGCGCTTCCGAAAGTGAATGGGTGAGTATGCAAATTGCATACTCACCTATTCATAAAAAAAAAAATTCAGAGAGGACTCGCATTATAAATAGGCACAGCCGAAAAATAGCTTTCAGCTGTCCCTAATTCACAATGCGAGCCTTTACAGCGGGGACTCGCAGCGAGTTGCCTAAAGTTATGAACTCTGGATCTAGTCCAGAGTATCTAGAAAACTCAATACACATGATGAAACTTAAAAATAACGTATTTAATTAATCTGGTTAAAAAAAGATCAAAGTTTTAGAACAATAGTGAATTTTTTTTAAAATACATTGTTGAAAACATAATAATAACAGCTTATCACCATTCAATTTACAGAATCTCATGTACATTGATAATTACAAAATTCAGCAGTCATGGTAGAAAGAAAGACGATCCCACTAATCTAGAGATCTTTGAAACTTTCCCAATGAAACAAACATGGTCTACTCTTCACCCTGCCGGGCTGTACCTTACCCTTCCTAATTTAAGAGACAGGATCAGTTGCTTGTAAGTGTGGAGATCCAAAAGAATGGTGATGTCCTCGGTGCACACGGGACGCCTTCTCCATGACGTGCGTTTCGCTGGAAAGTGCTTTCTCATAATGGGATCGTCTTTCTTTCTACTATGAGTCCTGAATTTTTGCAATTATCAATTTGCAACTAAATTCCATACGAATATTACTACGCTAGTGTTACTAGCAAGCGCTCTCCAATCAAATCAGGCCACTTGCGCACCTTGCGTGATTAAATAATATTAAAGAGAAGTGTGCATGAATAAAGGCTCCATTCCTCGGTACTATGGGGTAAATCCAGACTTAAGTACAACAGCGAATTTACGCATACTGCGTGCATATATTTGGCTGTTTGTACATACTGTATGTACTGCGCATGGGCAGGGCAGATATTACGCATTGATCGTACGTAACTTGTTCGTGACTACATACAAAGGGGCGTGTCATCCCTACACAAGCAGAAAATACGTATTGTAGGTGGAGAGGGGCATTTAGATTGTACATTATGGGCTGGATTAGGCAGTTATGTACGACAAGGCGATAAGTACGACCGCAGACACGCAAGAAAAAGTTAAGGTAGGGTTTGGAACTCGTAAATCAGCTCAATTACGTGCGCACGAGTGGAATGCCAGGGGGAGTGCATTATACTTACGATTGTGTAACTACGCTACGCGATCGTACTTAAAGGGAACCTAAGTCTGGATCTGGCCCTATGTCTTTGTAGTTGCCAATAAATAAATTACTTTAGGACCCTCATATCATTCACCTCTTTATCATAGGCATTTTTATTGTTAATATCAGTGGTTGTTGTGTGGTGTTAATTGTTTCTTGATATGGTTGTGACTTTTTCTTCTAATAATACACACTACTTACTCAAAGATTCTTTAAGTTGGGTGCCCTGCAATAGATAAACCTTGGACATTCACTGATCCAGTTTTTATATTCTCGATCGTTTGCCAGAAGGCCCCAACGCCTATTAATATTTTTTTCACTTTTATGAGCTCCCTACTATTTTCGGAAATAAAACTTAACTATTTTGAGAGTAATCTGTTGCACGCCGCCAGTCTGGAATCCCTAAAAATGTTTATATCTTAAAAAGTCATTATTTTTGCACAGTACAATTTTTAGGTTGATCAGAAAACAATAAAATTGCATGTTAATCTGTTTTACAGAATTAACATCATTTTTAATGTTTGGTCACTATATAAAAATTATATTTAAATGCAGTATTAGTAATTAGTCTACCAGTATATAGTGGTTAATACTTTTGATTCTGAGTGACAGGCAAGATGCACAGGGAGTATATTAGTCATTTCTAATTTGCCTTCACAATGAGACTGCTTTGACTTTGGTGTAGCACTAAGCATTAAAGCCCAAACTTAGCAAATTACAAGTATTTCAATTTTTATTGAATATCTAAGTGAATTAAAGCCATACAAGGGCAAACCTTTTATATGGTTTCAAGGGCAATGCTAACAAATATTTCATTTGCATTTGTGTAGCTATTGTGGTGCTAGGGAACACTCCAAATAGATTTAGTGGAAGGATGATACGGAGAGGACAGAATAGAATTTAGAGTGGATAAAACAGGTCATATGCTCTTAAAGGACAATTTTTAAATGCTTAAACATGAAAAAAAAAAATCAGACTTCAAGAATAATTGCCAGGAGGTAAAAGACGAAGAGGTGATGGGAACTAATTTCATTTAAAAAAATCTTCTCTAAGATATTATTATGATAATAATGTCTCCAGTCACCTTATGCCCCAGAACAAATTATAATTCTATTTTAAAAGCACTTTATTCACCTCGGGGGTACCAAGATGCCATTCAAGCTCTGGTTTCTTGATAACTTTCTCTGGGGGTCATAATGTGAATTTATTTTTCCCAATGTGACTCATGTCCACAGATATCATTGAGCAAATGACAGTCATTTTTATAAAGACATGATATTATAGAAACCAAGTGATGAACATGACACAAATCATAAGATAGAATTAACCTCTATATGTATATTTCTAAACAAATTATTTTAACCTATTACTTATCACCACAGATAGAGAGAGATCTAAGCTGAACAAAGCGTGTGCTCTGAAAATTATTTGTATTATCAAAATATTTTTTCTCAGCAAGGTCACAGCTATAAGTATAAGGTATATACATTAAAAGCAAATATCCGTATGTAGAGTTGAGCATGTCTTGAGATGAGTGAGTGAGGTAGGGTTTGGGTTGCCTCTGAGAACAGCTTTTTTCCTTTGCCTCGCCGAGGATAAGCAATCAATCCAGGAAAGAAGGAGATGAAATGGTGAATGGTGAATATTAATGTAACCCCAACCCTTACCCTAATCCTCACCCTAACCCTCCCCTTCCATTATCCTAACGCTCTCCTTCCAATACCCTAACCCTACCCATCCATTACCCTAACCCTCCCTTCTGCGCAGCCTAACCCTAAGACTCCCCTCTCTGCAGTCTAACCCTAAGACTTTCCTCCCCACATCTTAACACTAAGACTCCACATAGACTAGTACTCTCTATAGACTTCCCTATAATACTCACCTGTCCGGCATTACGGCTTCGGTTTTCGATAGAATGAATGTGTAAGTATGGCGGTAGATCTATACTTACACAATCATTTCATGATGTAATAAATTATGCATATGATAATATTGTGCCAGATTCAGACTTAGTAACAACAGTCGACTTATGCAAGCGGCATACACAAGTCAGGCTGCAGATGTTATGCATTGGAACTCTGAACATACAAGATTGGTTTACGTACGTTCAGAGTTCCGTACATCAGAGTATGACAATACTCTGTACATGTGAGAATAGGCAATGTAGCCAAGGGGAAGGCAATTAAATTATACAGTATGGGTACAACAAGGGATTGCATGTGCACAGCGATACACATGGAAAAGTTAAGTTAGGGTTATGGACACACAAGTCAGCTAAATCTATATGTGAGAGGAGAGTCCCATGGGAGTGCACTAGCCGATTACATGTGGACTCTAGAAAGTCCATGCATACGGAAAACACTATTAAGTCTGGATCAGGTCCATTGTGTACAAATAGACTTATCTAGTTTGATGCACAAGAAAGAATAATGATTTACCATATATTTTGTTGTAAGCTGGATCCCTCAGTCAAGAATCTAAATAGATCCACCAGCAGTGACATGGAATTCGGAGCATTATCTTTCAATCAATTACACTCACACAGACTAACTACGGCCAGGATAAACCCAGGGTGTCACAAAATGCGGGACTTACCGCATGAGAGACCACCTGTTGGCAGCGCTCTCCAGCCTCCTGCCTTGCCTCCAGTGCATGGGTGCCACCATCTTGGATCCAGCTAACCACTATCCAATCCTGGTCAGGAGCACTCTATTTAAATCTGCTGCACTGGCTGTCCAGTGCCAGAACAACTTGGTCTTCAAGGTGCCTGGATGCTGTAGTGCTGCATTACTACTGTTTCTATGCAAAGAAAAGTTCTATAGCGCTACAAACTCTAATATACCCTGTAGATGGGTTCCTGGAGTGGAAATCTACTGTTTCTATGTCTATCCTGTTCATGTCTATGCTAAACCAGTTCATGTCTAATGCTGATCCAGTTCATGTCTAGTCCAATACTGGTCCAGTCCAGGTAAAGTCAAGTACAGTCCTGGTCCAGTCCAGATCCAGTCCAGTCCTGGCCCAGTCCAGGTCAAGTAAAGTCCAGTCTTGCCTCAAGTCTGCCTTGTCCAGTCAAGTCCAGGTCAAGTAAAGTCCAATCCAGTCAAGCCTGCCTTGTCTAGTCCAGTCAAACCTTCCTTGTTCAATTGAGTCAAGCCTTGCCGTGTATCCTCAAACTCTTTGCCACTAACTAACACATGAGAAAATCGAAACCCATAGATTCCAATACTTTACTGAAACCCTATCACGTCCCTGGGAACTCAACCAAGTCAGTCCGTGATACCAGGGCAAGTTTAAATATTGCTCCCCCCACCCCTGTCTTAAATAATAATAAAAATTTTATTATGGCACCCCCTTGCACCTGGGGGTCCATCGGTGCCCAGGACATGTGCCCTATAAAACTCACCCTAGTTACCCTAGGTTACTGCAGCACCTAAACAATTCTGATTTGTGAAACCAGTCCACTGCTCCTAAATGTTGACCAATGAGGTGACAAGACAGTCATGTTGCTGGAAAATTATAACACAGTCCGTAAACATGTGTTATAGATAGTCTGTTTCTGACAGCAGTAGAACTGAATTCCATTTACTCTTTTTTTTTTTTTTATTACATTTTCCTGTATTTTGCAGATTTGTTGTTTCAAACATTGCAATACCAATGTGTTTGCAAATAGCAGACTGTATCAAAGTAAGAAAAAAAGTGGATTTTCCCAATAAGTGCCAGGTTTAAAAATCTGTTTCCACAAGGGTGTATTAACTTGGTAAATATCCTCAGGGCTGATGTAGTAACAACAGAACAAGCCAGATGCAGGCTTTTCAGACCTTGGTAGTTTGAGAAAAAATACCAGCTGTCTGATTGTAACTTTCAATGCTCCGAAAAATATGTGCACTGCACTAGATTCATCAGTTTTACATAAAAATGACACATGTAAAAACAAAATACTTGCTAAATATATTCTTGCAGATTCCAGTTAAATATGATGTGAAAGAAATACTGCAATCAAAAATATGATGTTAATGTGTCCTGTATAATTAAATCAAACTAAACAATGCAATTATTCTGTTAGTTAAAATATGCAGTTTTTGTTATATGTTTTAATGCTGTAATTTTTGGGCAATATTTTTTTTATAATGAATTAAATTACAAGTATATAATTTAGTGAATACATGGTGATTACAAATAGACATGTGCTCATTTCAAACAAAAGATGTTTGAAATGAATGGTATGTATAACATTTAAATACAGATTTGTGTTAACCAGGGCTGCCAACATTTAACAGCTTCCCTCCGGGATCTCCCAGAGGGAAGCTATAGATGCATGCAGGGGGCGCAATTATGCAAATTGCATCATTAAGCCCCACCTCCTTGATTAATACTTACCCATTTTTAGCTGTAATAGGGATCGGGGCGGGGCTTGATGGTGCAAATTGTGTCATCAAGTCCCTCCCTGTCCCTAGCAACACTAGTATACTAGTGCTGTTAGGCAGGGAGGCAGGACTTGAGGCCATGGTTTCCATAAAACCACGGGCCTCAAGTCACCTGCGGGAGATTTGCAGGCTCTCCCGGGATACCAGGAGAACTGCCTGAATTTTGGACATTCCGGGAGAGTCGGCAACCCTGGATAAAACAATGCATTCAAAATGTTATGAATATAAATTTTGCGTAAATAAAAGGAGTACAAAATGTAATTATTTAAATTCATATTTATAGTACATTAATGGTTTAGGTTAGGATCATAAAGGAAATACTTTGACATTAGCTTGTTGGCTTAAGTATGTATGTATGTATGTATTTATGTATGTATGTATGTATGTCTCTAAACCAGGGGTCCTCAAACTACGGCCCGCGGGCCACATGTGGCCCGCTGAGGACATTTATATGGCCCGCCGGGTGTTTTGCAGGGGTGTGGAGACTTCTCTTAGAAGCCTGCACCCCCCCGCGCTGCAGAGCTGGTTGTGGCCGGGGATGCCGCTTTGCTCACTGCAGCGCATCCCCGGCCACCTTCCCTGTAGTCCCACCACTGCTCTTCTCCTCTGCGGCAGGACGCAGGCTCTATGACGTTGTGTGACCCCAGGTGCGGTGGCATAAACAGCCGGCAGGCCATATAAATGTCCTCAGCGGGCCGCATGTGGCCCGCGGGCCGTAGTTTGAGTACCCCTGTCCTAGAGTAAAGCAGAGTATTAATGCGGAGGCATCTGGAGACACAGCAGGAAGGAGACGCTGGTGACAGCTCTAATGCAACGCTAAGCCATCTATTGACCCTCGTGAAGTAGCTGCACACAGCACAAAGGCCATATTCAGAGCACGGGACGTATAACATATATGTCCGGTGTTTTTCATATTCATATACGTTCGGTATTTAGCTATTTTTATTACTGCGCATGCGTGAAAGACCGCATTTACACAATCTACGTAAGAAAATGATACGTAGATTACGTTTAAAAATTACTACGCATGCGCAGTAATAAAAATAGCTAAATATCAAACGTATATGAATACGGACCAAAATTCTCAACCATAGAAGATTCCAATCATTTATTTCATTGAAAACAGATAACAGTATTAAATATCTGTGTGCTGTAGGTCAGGGCCAGCAGTGTCCAAAAAATCTGCAACGTCTGTACCAGACTGATGGAGCTGGTGTGGAATATGTTCTATGCACTGGACCTGTCTATATGTTCCTTTCATTCATTTGGGAGCTGCCCAATAGGTGTTATGAAGACTACAACCCTTGATCTCTGATGGGGGAGTTCCCATTGAAATACTGGTAAATTTGTTGATTTAACTTTACTTCATTTTAAATATTGTATTTGTTCCTGTTTTGTTTCTTCACTTCAAAATAAGATATATGCAGTGTGCATAGGAATTTGTTCATAGTTTTTGTTTTTACTATAGTCCGGCCCTCCAACGGTCTGAGGGACAGTGAACTGGCCCCCTGTTTAAAAAGTTTGAGGACCCCTGCTCTAAACAGTGAGAGTCCTTATACTGGGTCATATAAAATGTGTTTTTAAATTAAGAGCTAACTCACACAGAAGCATCCCATCCACTGCTGTGGACCAATACTCACTGGCTGCTACTGGTCAAAGACAAGCTTCGATAAATTGTACAGGCAGAAAGATGTGTTAAATCTATCATGACAGAAGACAATGTAAAATCCTGAGCTGATAAAAAAAAGAAAAGTTACGTACATTGGAATCATAGGCAGTTTAAGAGAAAATGTGGAATCTCATAAACGGCTGAAAAGTGGTTATTTTCTTAAATTACAAATGAAATGACCCTCAACGTACAGTACCATTTAACATTCATTCCACATACTACATCTGTTCAAAAGTGGCCCTAATCAAAATGATTTTTGTAATAGTTGTAACTGCAGAGTAGTCCTAATGCTCTTTTCAAGCCGATTGGAATGTCATCTAGTGCAGTAATGGACCACTAAAGGCTAATATGGATTTTTTTTTTTGCATCAGGGTGAAGTTAGCTATTAACTGTCATTTATAACAGGAGAATGACAGATCCTGTGTTATGAAAATGGACCTTCAATGGAATAGAAAATAGATGGGTGGATAGATAGATAGATAGATAGATAGATAGATAGATAGATAGATAGATAGATAGATAGATAGATAGATAGATAGATAGATAGATATGAGATAGATAGATAGATAGATAGATAGATAGATAGATAGATAGATAGATAGATAGATAGATAGATAGATAGATAGATAGATTAGATTTGATGTAGATAGCTGTCATTGAATGCTGTACATCTATATAAATTGTATACTGCATGAACTACTGATCTCCTGTGTATTAACCCTGTTATACTTTTCAGAAACCATCGTTCCTGTGTTTCTAATAAATTAGCAACCCGATAAAGCAATTTATTTACTCACTATTGTGGTTTAAACGCCATGCATCTACCACTGTTATTATTTTGCTATTAACTAATTATATAACATCAACATCTAACCTTTATTTAATACACATTATTCAACTGGTTAGACCATCTCCTACCAACAGTTACCATTAGCAAATGAAGAGCAATGAGCCATACCTATATATTTATTCCCCAACAGGGTAATAGAGATGTTTTGAAAAATGTTCTGAAAGATAATTATTCCGTAAAACAGTGACAGAGAAATAGATTTTTGTTTCCTGGTGGGAAATTTAATTTCCATGTGAATGTACATATTGTATTATAATATGCACAGCTATGTAAAAAATTACTGGAGACTGGGTAGATGTTAAGCAACAATGGCACATGTTGGCACAAGTATATATACAGTATATAATAGTAAGACAGTAATAAAGGCATTAAAAAGAAACCCACAGCATTTACATCCTTTTCTGTGCTTTTAATTTCTCATTTTAATGTTTTTTTGTAGCAGTCAAAGCATCTGAATTGGATATTAAATTGCTATTAAAGTAAGCATATTAGTTGATGACACTTAGTAAACGCAAACTGTATATAAACATTTTTGATAATGATTTACTAAAGAGGTGTTTGTAGGATGCAGAGGCAGTCCTATGGTTTGAAGGGCCCTAAGGGAAAAATTAGAAGGAGCTCCATAAATCAATGTTACGTTAAAATAAAATCATATTTACAGTAGTTGCTATGTTTTCAAATGATAGATAGATAGATAGATAGATAGATAGATAGATAATAGATAGATAGATAGATAGATAGATAGATAGATAGATAGATAGATAGATAGATAGATATCTACGCTACATATATATAACTACCCTACATATCGGCTGACTCCCCTCCTCTCTCCCAAGCTAAACTGTTGCATCATTGTGACCCTTATTGGTCGAGCTCATTCACAACTTCTAGCTCTCTAAACTGTCAACCTCATACCATACACACCTGGAAGCGGGTATCGGAGGGATCCATTCTCCCGCAACTATCGCGGACACCAGGAGAGTGTGAGTACCCAATATCTGGTATATTCATACTTACTTTGGATCAGCCTTGTTCTTCACACCGTGCATACCTGAAAGCAAGTACCGGAGGGATTCATTCTCCCATTATTGCGGGACCTGTCACTTTTGCGGACACCAGGAGAGTGTGAGTACCAACTATTGGCGAATTAATATTCTATTGGATCAATTCTGTTCCTCTGGACAATCAATACTTGTTAAATATAATCATCTTTGAGGACATTGAACATCTATTGTCTAAGAAATATTCATTTGGTCCATTTGGGTCCTTATTCCATCACATCATCCCAGTGGGATTACATTATAATTCAATTGGAGTGGTGATTGTTCAGCTTCTAAATAATATACACGCTTGAGTCTTTTATATTTAGAAATTATATTATGTCAGTAATAAAATTGTATTTTTAATATCATTGAGAGATTTGTATCTTTTCTTAAATAGGGGGTTGTGCACAATCTCCCCAGACGGCAGCTGATTTTTTGTATATTTTTATTTATATATTGTACTACATCTAATTATATTCACAAATTGGTTTCTATATTGTTATCCCATAGTTTGATTCACTTTTGGGTATAAACAATATAGAATAGTGCCCATATTTCATTTTCCTCATTTATAACCATTAGGTGTACGATCACCTGATCACCATGATCAGCTCCAATCGGGGCTGCCACCAGGAGAGACTGGTGAGGGGTCCAGCAGCAGGTATCGGCAGTAAGAGACAGATGTCACCATCTCCTTCCACCAGAGAGGCTGTACCAAGCTGCACATTAGTGGGGCGATGCAATGGGAGGACTTCTTAAAAACAAGTCTTTACTGCACATTAGCCTACTGGAAATCTGCCAAACTCCACCTATAAGTGACATCTTGTCCCGGGCCCCACAATTTTTGGTTACAGCCCTGGCTCCAATACATATGAAAACTGGCCTAATGAATTCTTTAACTCATATTTTATTATCTTTTATTCATACCACGTCTTCTTCTTCAGCAAAAGCCATCTTAGAAAGTCTAGCAGCCACTTTAGCTATCAAGAATTTGAATTCTCCCCCTCAAGCACCATAAGGAATGTAAATGCATTAACAATATTATATAGTAAAGACTTTTCTTACATTTAAAAGGTAACTGGAAGAGTAATTCCTTCAGAAGACAAGCCTACTCTAATCTTTTTTTTCTGTACAACTAGAGAATTAGATTTGTGTTAAGTGCAGGCCATTTTATCTGAAATAACACAGTGTACTCCTATAGTTAAATAGTGGATTGAAGAGGTTTTTCAGCCATTTCAAGCTGGGTAACGAATAGCCAGCAGCAAGAGGTCAATGTCTCTCTAACAATGTCTTATTGAAGCCTCAACAGCTGTAGTTAAAACATAGTGGCTGGTTAGGGAGTAGAACTTTTTCTCTTCTCGGCAATCAACACATCTGTGCACGAGCCCTGTGGATCTGATCAGTCTAAAGAATGAGGAAGACAATCTTAAAATTTTTAAGATCATTATTTCAGGCTCGGAGTGGGAGTGCAAGTCCAGCAGTTATGACTGTAAAGGTCCATTAACTCTTAGTTATGGTGAAAAGTAAATATACTAACGACCTGCCTCTTCATTATAGTAATTGTCTCTGGGCCAAAGTGGCTGTTGATGAAAATGAATGCAATGATGATGTGAAGTTCTAGCAGACACAATTTTCCTGTGTGCGTCTTCTTAAAGAAAACAAGGAATGTTGTTTTCAAAAACTGGTACAAGCAGGAGGGGGGCAGTCAGGACTATTTATGCTACATAAATACTAATCTTAGTGCTGCAGCTACCATTGATACTTACTTCTTAGCGCTATATGTTAGTGCACAGGGAAGGATTTTCATACGTATCAACCCGCTGTTAATGCAGGTCTGCGGCGCCCCGCCCCCATGTGACGCCAAGGGGTTACAACACATAGGCGGCAAGAGCCACGGATATGTCCCAGGTCACAAAATATCTGGTGGCGGCCCTGCATACAAGTGTCATTATAAAAGAAATAAGTACGGAATACAGGGTAATATCATAGAGCTGGATCCCGACTTTGTCACCAGGCCCACCAAGAGAAAGCTTGGGGCCCAGAACTTAGGGAATAAGAGCGACACATCCTGCTCCATCCCACCCTGCTGTTTCAGTATGGAAGTAATGGAAGTGCGACTCATTGCTGCATGGGTTTTTTTATCCTAGCGATCTTATATGGAAGTCTGAATCCGGTCCATAGATATAATTAAAATGTAGACATGAAGGGGCCAATCCAGAGGCGAGCATATTCCAGCTAGTGTGGTGTATCATTTTGTGATTTTGTACTGCCCATGCTAAGAAACAAAGAGTGCACAACCACACCAATGCAGACCGAAACGCAACTCTAGCTGCAGCTGCTTTGTGTTTTGAAAGGCATTTCATGGGAGGGAAGAGAAGAAGGTAAGTCGGCAATGTACAGTAAGGCCATGTCTAAGCCAGTGCACCCCATTGCTATGTTCACCGCTGAGAATGGCCCTTTTTCGACAGGACCGCTTTCTACGCCACATTTCCGAACAGGGACTGATGATAACTGTCCCTTCCCTGCAGGAGTGCAGTATGCGACGATCCACAGAAGGAATCCCCAGCGGTGACTGGTGAATATTTCCCAAACCCCAACCCTTTTTCTAATCCTCATCCTAACCCTTCTCTTCCATTACCCTAGTCCTCCCTTCCCCGCAGCCAGACCCTAACCTTCCCCTTCTAAGACTCTCTTCCCCACAGCCTGACCTTTAGTTTCCCATTCTACACTGCATCCCCTCACCACACCCTAACCTTAAGACTACCTTTCTACGCTCCATCCCCTCCCTGCAGCTTAACCCTAGGACTCCACTAACCTGTCCGGTCGGGTCTCGCGTTAGGTCTTGCAGTGAGTCTTTCATGTCCGAAAGCTAATTTTTGAAAAATAGATTCAGAATACTTTCCCATTCATTATAAAAAATGACTTACATTTTTGTAATAGAGACAGTCAACAATTAGCTGTCGACTGTCTGTATGTCGCAAATGTGTGTTTCACAGTGGTGAACGTAACCACCAGAGCCAAACGCAGATGTTATTTGTTACTTTTTTTAAACATTTGGACCAGTCCCAATTCATGCAAAGTTCAGGGGCTAACACTATTTTGGACCATTATGTTAGATTTTCTTAACTGAAACACAAAACTTATGTTATGAAATCACTGCTGGAGTTTTGTGCAGTTTTCATCACTATTTTGGACCATTATGTTAGATTTTCTTAACTGAAACACAAAACTTATGTTATGAAATCACTGCTGGAGTTTTGTGCAGTTTTCAAATATATATATATATATATATATATATATATATATATATATAACACCTTATAAAATTAATTACCAAAACACCTATATTACAACAAAGAGA
>WWET01001769.1:185921-203035 GCA_011038615.1 Limnodynastes dumerilii | reverse complement strand
ATATACTAGACCGGATTCACAGATCCGTATTTATTACGTGCGCAACAAGGCAAGGCAACACCCATAACACTTGTTGACTTCTCGTTGACTTCCACCACCATAGGGCACCCTTAACTCTACGTGTGTACTTATTTAACTAACCGTGCCCTCAAATGTCCATTTAAATGCTTCCTCCCGCCCACTTTTACGTAACTTCTACTGTCCAGATAAAAACCGTAGCGTAACATGAGTGTAACATCTGCCCCAAGCATGCGCAGTAAGTATAGATGGCCGTTTTTACGCTTATGACCATCGTAAAAACGCACCTGAGCGTAGGTCTGGATCAGGCCCCTTGTCATTAAGGTGTTAATATATTAGGGAACCCTCCAATGCCTGTCATTACTATATAAAATATATGTAGTTGCTATCCCTTCATATTTTGGCTCAGACTACAGTTGACAACTGCAGACTCTGCTTTATCTTCTTGCTGTACCTTAATTAATGACACACATGAAAGACATACTACACTCTTAGAATACATGAAAGGCAGATGGAACCTATTGCCTGAGCTTAGAGTTTTCAATCACAGAGGTTGCGGAGATGCAGAAAGGGGGGAGGTGAGGGAGGGGAGTTATAAAGCACAATTTCAAGTCACATCATTTATGTAAAATAGCTTCCTTAGCTTTTTTCCACATTAAAATTCCACCTTCAGTGTATTAGTGTTCCATTAGCTTTCAATCATTGCAACTCCAGCTCCCGTAGTCTCATATTTATTGCAGGATGGGATTATATCTTTGCACTTAATTACATTCATCTAATTGGATATAAAACTAATCAGGTTCTGTACCTCTCGACTGGGAGTATAGACATTATAGTTATTATAATTTGTAACTAGCTGACCTGGACATATCTGTCTCATAGATGAGAGATCTAGTGCCCTTTTGTAATGTTAAGCTACAACTCTATAAGGTTGATGAGATTGCAACAGCTGTCGTGATGTTAATAGGATTAGTGTGAATATAAGCATGCTATTGTAGTTATTTTGTATGTTTGTTTTTTTACATTAAGCATTGCCAGTGCCTTTTTTTGGTAAGAATCGCAAGCCTAGCAGCGACACAAGCCGAGCCATCACAACCAACGCTGACGAAGTACACATGCATAGGACTCGACGCATAAGCAGCCCGCATGCACCGTTTTAATGATTTTGCCGCTGAAACTTTTAAAACTTTAAAAACTTGGAAAATCCATCGACAAAAAGGTGCCGAAACTCCGTTCCGGTGCGTTACATGACAAAAAAAGCACTAGGCATTGCACTGAACACTCTGAAAACACTGAACACACTGAATACATTGAAATCTTGCAAAGTCAGCTTTTCAGAACAAAGCTGGAGAGACAGACATTAAACTCCCCAGAGGTGCCCACTCCCCCAATACCAACCCAATAAAATACACAACAACCATGCCTGGATCTAACTCAATTTAATTAATTATTACATTTTTATCTACAGTTAATTATCTAACCTTAATGAGGGCCAATAAAGCAGAATTACATTGTACAATATATTGCAACAATATAATAACAAACTGTAATCTCCGCCATGACACCACCTTTGACCCTCTCCTTCCGCCTTGGCGGTGCCATATCAATGGAAATGTGACCGCCCATGCACAACAAGTCTCAGCTCAGGCCTATCTTTGATTGCGGCCAAGCACCTTACAAAATTCCGCAAGCCGCCTTGCCTCAACCTCCACCTGCGCCAATGAAAAATATTATTAATACAAATCAACAAGAAAACAATGTCACTGCTTTCCGTCCACCACTAAATCACAATTATTCTTAAACAACCACTTAACGGAGGGTGGCAGGAGAATTATCAGAAGAAGATGGAGCAATTTCATGCCAGACAACAATTTTATTCAAGGCTGACCATAAATTCCTCCCCCAACTTTGAATGCACCAACCAACTGTCTCAGGTAAGTGGCAACACTCGATCAGGCCCAACCAGTGGGTTTAACCATGGTTAAATTAATTACATACCCTCCAACATGACCCCTTCCATTAGCTAAAGAAGACTCCGCTCCTCCCCTCAGCTTCTAACTGTCACTTACCTGGCTTAAATGAATTAACAGATGTTTGAAAAACAGTTATCTTCAACAAAAGTGGTTATGATAGTAACTGACAGTTGAAAGATCCGGAGCAGAGCATTTTGTACCTAATGGAATGGGTCATGTTGCAGGGTCTGTAATTAACCCACTGTTCCCCTTTTTGGGACATATTTAATTGTACATAAAAAATTTCTGATGTAATGCTATATATGTTTCCAGACAACCGCTATGCTATCAAGGGCCATTATTATAGTAAAAGTTCACATCAGTAAGTCACGGGAACAAGGGCACCAACAAAATGCTTGGATGGGGGGAAGGGCAGTTCCAACCCTCTTCATCCAGTACTTGAGCAGATTGGTCACTTCCATGCAGATGCTGAATGTCAACCACCATTTACCAGCGATTAATCTGCTCTTCTACAGCATTGAGGCAAATCATGTGACTGATCTGAAGCCTCCTGAACTGTCCATGGGCCTTCGATCTGGCCACATACCCCCTTCTCTCTGCTGGTAGAAGACTACAGCGGTGTTTTCAACTGCTGGCAGGTTGTTTATAAGCAGCACTCAGCACTCATAACTTGTCTATTAACACTCTGGCTGGCAGTGAGAGTCTGCATGGAGGAGGGACAGCGCATAACTGTCAATTAAACACGAAGGACAATATTCACAGATACGTGTGTAAAAAGTATGCAAATATACGCACCTACGTAGCAAGGCAACACCCATGACACTCCACTCGCACGGACAGGTTTTTGGTGACTTCCGCCTCAATAGAGCACCCTTAAGTCTACGTGTGTACTTATGCGTATGTTACTTACATACGTGTGTATTTATCTAACCGCGCCCTCAAATGCCGATTTAAATGCTCGCCCACTTTCACGTAACTTCTACTGTCCAGATAAAAACCACGCCCCTCCATACGTATGTCCCTAAGTGCGATTCACAAGTCCGTGCTGAAAGTATTTACGTGATGTGCGTGGAAAAAAATTACTACGCATTCGCAGTTCATCGGCTCCTAAAAATACGCACGCAACACCACGCAAAAACGGATCTGTGTATAAGGTTCGAAATCTATGGGAGGGACAAACCCCCTCCCCCCATGTCACTTACCCAGGCCCGGCGACAGGGAGGGGCAAAGAAGGACAGCTGTGATGGACCCATGGTGGCCTAGGAGGTAGTAGAATACAGAAACTGGCAGGCACAGGCAATCGAAAAAAGACACAGATACACAGACACAGGGCATGGAGATGATGGTGCACCATGCTGTATTCCCGAATTCCACATTGCTACTACAAGGCCACAAATACAGGCACCCAAGGATTAGCAGGATCCCAGGTGCTGGAATGCAGGTGACAGAATGCTGGAGCTAATGATAATCCCTGTGAACTATTTAAATGCCAACCATGCATTAACAATTGGTAGCAGTTAAAATCCTCCTTTGACGATTTAACAGTTTAAAAGGTGAAACATAGAAATGCGTTTTGACTGCTTAACAATAGCCAGGACCAATAAAGACTGAATGAGACAATTTAAGCCAGAATGAGCCACTGTGAATCTCTCCATACAAAGACTCAATTGTCATATTTTCAAGGGTATTTTTTAAGCTGAATAAACGTTTTGCTTTCATTACTGGATACAATGAGACTTGTGCACCCTTGTGTTTATGATTTACATGTAGGTGGATATTACCTTGGAGTCACACAACCTTTAAGATTCAACAACACAACTCAACACAACACAACATTAACTCCCATTAGGAAAGGTTTACTGACCCTGACTTTTTTTTTTGCAATGGAACAAAAACTGGTTATTATTAAAAAATAAAAATAAAAAAAATTATTACTCTCATTCAGAATGAAAACTCAACTGAAAATTTCCAGTAATGTCCAATTAGTTTGAATAAATGATTAGGAATAATTAGATTTTCTTTTTAGAATTACACCTTGAAGTCAAAACTAAAACTCAGTTGTTCAAAAAGAGAATTTTTTTTTTTTTTAAAGTGCAAAGTCAGTATTTTGGATGTTGGAGGATTTTTGACCAGGTAGTTTGGGGCAAGTAGGTGGCCACAATAGTGAGTGAGGGTCAGAGGTGAACAAGTTAACAAATAAAAGAACAATATGCACATTTTAGCCTAAGCACCCCCAGGACCTAATTGTACAGAATTGCATCCAAACTGATTCGAACTTGAGGGGCGTGTGCACCTATTACCTCCGAACCTCAATGCTACTGCTAACTGTGCCCTATCTTTAGAATAAAAATATACGTTAAGGAATGAAACAGGTAAATGGAAGAGGGGGGGGGCAAAAAGGGGAACAGAGTGAACATTTGGTTTTATTTGTTTAAATCATCCCCCACCCCACACCCAACTAAACTCCATAAGGTGGGCAGTGAGAAGCATTTAAATCATACAATAGGGTGGGATTTTGTGGTTCCATTCAGATCAGCAGTTGTCAGGGCCAGATTACCAATAGGTCTAATGAAACTACAGTCCCAGGCCTCCATCTGAAAATAGGCCCCCACACACTGCAGATCTTCCAGGCCTTCCACTGAAGGGACTGAAAAAGCATACTTCCTCCAAAGAATATTATATATTGTGTGTCCTTGATCATTTTCACATGGCCCTCAATCCGACCCTAGCAGTTGTACAGTCTGCATGAGAGAGGGGAGTGACTGGGTAGTCTGGATCAGGTCCATTGCTAGCTACTTTCAGCTCTAATGGAATAGAGGACCGGATTCGCAACTAAGAGTGTGCTAGATGTGGACAGATCCGCACCTAACTCATTCATTCAGCCCCCCCATATTTAGGTATCTTATGTCACTTAAGAGTGCCATTGAGCTACCCTATTTAACCGGGCGTAGTTTCCTTCTTAAGAAGGAAACTACTCACATAGAATGCCTCTCCCCACCCCGCCTCCCACTTATAACTACACACTCCCAAGACGGCACCAGCACGTCTCTTTTTTCCTAAACTACTCTGTGCTTGCTCAGTAGTTACATTCTTGAAATTACGCACCTAAGAAGCCGGAGCTTCTTAGGTGTGAATCCGATCCAGAGTGTTCAATCTTCCAAAAGAATTATTGTCACTGTTACCTGCAATAAATATGGCCATCTTAATTTAATTATATTGAATATTTCCTTTAACATTTTACTACGAATACATTTGAAACAGAGGAATTTACAATTTGAACACAACGGCATCAGATGAGCATAGATGAGCGACCTGTAATGTTTTAATTGAAACCACCTCTTTTTCCACCCACAGTACATACCCCAAGCCCATAATACATTTTCTAATTTCCAAACTGTTACCGACCAGATTTATTGTAACCAATCAATACCAGACTCCACAAAAGATGTGCTGCAAGATTATGTTTCCAGCTTATGCACCACTTTAATTGGATTTTTCTAAGAGTGTGGTCCATGGGATTCCATTTTATGCTGTTATTATTCAAACTTAAAATGTAAAACGGGGTTAACATCTGGAATGAACAGTCTAATTAACTTCTCACACACAAGGGATGCTCAGAATACCAGGCATTATATATTTAAAAAAAAAATACATAAACCTTTGTTTTCTGGTAAATTTAATCACTGAATTTATCTGACAGTCTGAAAATCTGCAAATTTGAGATGATATTTTACAGAGTCAAAATGTAATGCTTGCAACCCTGACATTATGGTCTGGAATCGAGTCAAATGCACCTACTGCCTATCCACAAGAGCAATGCAATCTCCAGACAAGGGAGCTATATGCTCATTTTCAACATTTAAGGGTTGTGAAAGATTTAAACAGGTGAATTATGCAGACTAAATAATACATCCTTGCAAATAATGGCTATATTAAGGGCAACACCAATGTCAGCACCAGTGTGCCTCTGTATCTGTAACTGCAACTGCAACTGCAGTCTTTTAGTCTTTTATATACATTTACATAACAGTCAAGCACAATTTAGTTACATTCTGTACCCTGGTCTCCCAGTGCAGGAATCGATCTCTGTTATGTATAATGGAAATATTGGTTTGCAAAAGTATTATTTGACAAGGCAATTGTGCAAAAAAAAAAATACAACTTTTAAATAAATTAAAAATATCTAATTCTTTAATTGCTTACTACACAGAAATATGCTACACTATCGGGCATATATCTCAGTTTGCATCATGCCCAAATCCTCCATTAATAATCATCAATCATATAATGCTTTCTGTCTTATTTTTTGTATGTTTTCTACTGTGCATGTTTAGAACTAAGGTGCACCTTTGGACAACTGGGTGGGGTTCGGCGGCGAGAACCAATTTTGAATTGGCTCTGGTATCGATTGCTCTTGTCTCGCGGAAGACAAGAAATTGAAGATCCCGAGGACGTCTCTGCAGCGACAAGAGGTGTTTCCATTACCTTAACCGTCTTCTTCTTTAATTACCCTAATCCTCCCTTACCTGCAGCCTGACCCTAAGTCTCTCTTCCCCACAGCCTGACCCTGAGACTTCCTTCCCTGTAGCCATCATATACGCTTGCAACCAAACCAATATCCCAGGCTAGGGGAAAATAAATCCATGGCTTGTAAGGTACTGCACCAATACATGATGACTGCAATGCCTTCCCACTGACACCAGGATCCATGATGACCAAATCTGTCAAAAGAATAAAATAAATAAGGCAATCACGGATAATAAAATAAATTAATGTAAAGGGAGGGAGAGTTGGTGATATTCTCCTGATGATCAAAGAGTAGGGAGCCAGGCAAGGGGGATTTATAAACCGAACTCCACAAGACCTCCCCTCAGGTCTATTGGATCCCCAGGGCAAAACATCTTAACATTTAAACAACTTTCTATCCCGGCCACCTCCCAACCCAGATTTTAGCTGCCTTCAGGCTAAAAGGTTTAACTAAAGCTTATTTTCGCATGTCTCTATTTAGAAAATAATGACGATAAGAAAGTTTTATTAATGAATGGGTAAATATGCTGAATTTATTTTTCATCATACTTATTCATTAATTTGGAAACTGCCACCGCAGACCCATCGCATCGCCGCAGCCCCATCGCATCACCGCAGACCTGAGGCATCAGACTCGACTGGTGAGTATTACAGGGCAGTCTATGGTGACCCACCCATGTGCCACTCTTTTCTACAACTTAACCAGCTTAATCAGTCAAAGAGGAAGAGGGAAAGATCATTAGCTCACCTTCACTGCACCCTTAACCAAAAACTGGTGTATTGTTTTCCCACCACCATTTAAAACCAAAGAACAATGAACCATACAAAAGACCACAGGACCATACCTAATAAAGCCTTCTCTTACAACAGACCAGGCTCCCTAGTTACAGCAAAGAAAGTACTGCATTTGAAAAGGTAAGTCCAAATATGTCCCAGTCAACCTTAAAGTGTAATCAGATTGCCAACTGATGGGTTATATAACCATGAAGACAGTTACTTTTGCCAGGAAGATAGCTTGTAGTCTGGCCATACACATTAGAAGTATCATTAGGAGACAAACGTCCTTTAATATTCTCTGAAGCGGGAGTAAAATACCCCTGCTTACGATCCTTCCCGCTAGCATACTTATAATCGCAACATTATGTGAGTCAGGTACTAAGGGGATTGTCTGAAACGGATCTTAACAATCTCCTGGATAACTTGTTAAAAAAGCCCCCTCCCTCATCTAAAGTGATAACGATTCACTACAATCTATTATGGGAAGAGGTGGATCATACTATAATCCAGACAGGTCTATCTCAGTGGCTGATCCAATTCCCACATTTAACCATGGAAAAGCTGTTAAAAAGCTTGGGCCGGATCCAGAACTACGTCCGTCTACCATAGACAGACGTAGTTCAATAAACAGTAGCTACTACGCATGCGTAGTAGCTATTGTACGTAATCTGCGTATCGTTTCGATACGTAGATTGCGTATATGCAGTCTAAAAGACCGCATATACGCAATCTATGTATCGAAAAGATACGTAGATTACGTACAATTCATTATTATGTCATACATAGAGTGTATCTTATACTCCAATGGCTTTATAATTATATAATGACTTTAATGGGACATATTTTAAGAGCACTAAAAAAATTGATAGTATTTTTTATTGAGAGTTTTCAAGGTGTGAATAGAAACCTCAATGAAAAACAGTAAACCAAGACATGTAATTCATAATGAAACCCCTGGATGTTTTAAAGATTTAAAGAATATATTTTTATATATCAAAATAAAGTTCTTGTTTAGAAGCAAAACAATATAACCTAAGAACAGGTTTTTATAAAACCTTATTTTATTTTTCCAACCTGGGTCTCACCTAATACACCCGATTGGGGGGTTTTGTTTATTGTTGCTATGCAACAAGTCCCTCCCCAGGAGCCATGTGCAGCCCCTTTACAATTACATGGCAGACCCCGGGACCCAGAATTTCCTGGGTCTACCCTGCAGTGTTTTAAGGCACCCACCCGGGTTTTTTTATTTTTATTTTTGAGGAACCGGGGTTTTTGCCAGGGTGGAGATGTGAAAGCTGTGTAAGTTGGGTTTTTTAAAATTATAATTATAATTTATAATTATTACAAAGACTCTGAGGGGCGTATTCAGAGGTCCGTTTTTTAAAAGTACGCAATTATACGCACAGCCGGAGCAAGGAAACACCCACCAACAACCCCGATACTCCCCTCTCCCGGACGTGCTGTTGGTGACTTACGAGTCCATAGACCACTCTGTTCTATACGTGTATACTTATATGCGTATATGTGCTCCGTCCGTGCGATTCTTGATAACCGCGCCTCCATGCATTCATTTAATTGCCTCTCCCCACCCACTTTTATGTAAATTTTCCGTACGTCTGATTTCCTTGCGTATGTCCACAAGTGCGATTCACATGTACATCTGTTAGGCACTTTCGTGCATATTGTCAACGTAAACTATGTACATAAAGTTACTACGCATGCGCACATCCAATCCTAAAAATACGCACGGAACTTCCCGTGAAAATGGTTCCCTGAATACGGCCCTGAATTACATACTTAATCATGTTTAGGTACACTAAGATATTAATTTGCAAATTAGAACCAATGTCAAATGAATGTATTAAAAATGTTATCTACAATTTACCTTACACAAGATATGGACACGTCGCTATCTTTCAGTGTTCTTACAAATATAACAAGACACTCAAAAACCACCCACACAGAACATCACTGTCATAGGCTTCGAATAATACCTTACACAACTTGGCAAATAAAGTTTGAGTGCCTACAGCTTAGTAGAAAGTTCCATGAAAGACTCCACCCTTTTCTCTTTTTCTATCAGAGTTTCGATCCAATCCATTTTGAAAATAAAAAACAATTTGGGCTCACATTTCTGAAGAACCAGTTTCTAAGGTAGTATTTGTTTTAAAGCATATATTTTTATATGTCAAAATAAATGCTTTGTGTAGAACCATATAAACTAAGAACAGAAGTTAATCACATGATTAGTGCTCTTAAAATATGTCCTTTCAAATGTTGGAGTACAGTGTAAATGTCACATACTTTATATAAATTTCCTGTGGCATCTAGCAATTAAAAGTTGGTTTTGGCCTCAACTTTTTAACTACATGATCAGCGGACATATTGTCAAGGGAAGTTTCATATATTTCGTGTACACTGTAGATGTATGTGTACTTACTGACATTGGTGTATGAGCGTAAAAGGTCTTAATCAAAAACAAAACCTTATTTTTTGCTGTCCTAGTCCAGTAAACTGTAACACGGCTCCATAATATTTGACAACCCACATTTCAAGTGTTTTCAGAAGCAAATGTACATAGAGCAGCAAAACACATATAGAGAAATAGGACCGTATTCAGAGATCCGTTTTTGAGTAAAGTTCCATGCATATTTTTAGGATTGGATATGCGCATGCGTCGTAACTTTAGCTACATAGTTTAGGATGACAATGCGCACGGAAGTGCCTAACGGACATACATGTGAATCGCACTTGAGGACATACGCACGGAAATCAGACGTACAAAAAATTTACATAAAAGTGGGTGGGGAGAGGCCACATATTAACATATGGAGGAGCGGTTATCAAGAATCGCACATATATGCACATGGTCTATGGACTCGTAAGTCAATGACAGCATGCCCGTGAGAGGGGAGTGTCGGGGGGGTGTTGGTGGGTGTTTCCTTGCTCTGTTCATGCGTATAATTGCGTACTTTTAAAAAACGTATCTCTGGATATGGCCCATAATCATTTGATGTTATGCAGTCCAGTTTCATTTATAATAAAGGCAAACACAGTCTATTTGGGAACTCTAACTAATAAGACTTGCATTAACTATTAGCAAATTTCTAACTGTCATGGTAAAGCTGGGCTCATCAGCCAATGTACACTATGTGCCAAATTGAAAAAACGCTGACAAAGGAGTTTAAAAATGCTCTGGTGCAACAATCAGATTGTTTGGGCTGCACTAACATTCCAATTGACACTAGGCTGATCCTATTATCATTGGTTCAAAGCGCCAGGAAGAAAGCCCTGAATATTAGCCAAAGTAAGGTCACTATGAACCCACGCGTTTGACAGTGTCAGTCACTAAGGACAATGCGTAGTCAGCTTAAGACTAAAACCTAGAATAAAGCCTTCTAATACAGTTTGGTAGCTTTGTAGTGGTTAGTGCCAGAAGTGTCAGGTGGAAGACTCACAAAAAGCACTCTACCTCATTTATGGGTTGAACTTAATGATAATTTGCTAGCAAAAGATTGTGGAATACGGCTTAGTATTTTATATTGGGATTGTGAGGATATTACAGTTCATGTGTGTTTAAGATTCTGTCATGTGTTCAGTACAGTACAGCCCTGACAATTATTTGTAACAGTGATGAAAGTCACCTAGATAAAGACTTTACTAAAGTTGAAACGCGTTTGTGGTAGTGGTGTTCCTGTGAACACTCCGACTGTGGTAGCTAAGGTTGACTTTTTCAGTGGGAGTAGGGGTAAAAAATAAGGCCCGGTTTTCAAACTCTTTTATCATCTAGACCACTAAACACATTCCCCCTCCCTTGGCTGCCCAGTAGGTATGCAGTAGAGCCCCACAAATTGAACTTTTTTTAAATAGTACATTATAATTTTATTTATTCTTTTTTTTTTTTTTTTTGGTGAAATAAATCCTTGCCTTTAAAAACACAACAGAAAATAATTTTTCTTGCGAGAAGGGTCCCCCCCAATGGTATTGTTACGTGTGAAATAACAAGCCTTGAAAGTGTGAGTCATTTGGAGAGCATGTATGCTGTTGTTAGATTGAAGGAGTTACACTATGTATATTGTGATCTTTCTCTTTTATTTACAAAACTACACACCAGAGGAAAACCTAAGGAGGACAATTGAAAGGAGAAGAAGGAATAAAGACTACACATGCAAAGATACAAAACACATGAAAAGTGAGTGTATTACCTTTTTTTTTTAGCATTTTATAGAGTTAGCATTTATAAAAACAAACCAAAGAGCTTCTAAAGAGTGCACACTTAATACATTGTGATTGAGAATTACTTTCTAGCTTCCCTATTATCATTTCCTTTTGTATTCTGGGTTTTGAAACTTAATCTTGTGAATATCCCTGGCAGTTAACTTTTGAAGGCTGTTGCTTTACCTAAAGAAAAGAACTATAGGTATATAAAAAGAAAAGAGGACCAACCCTGCATTTTAAAATATGTAGCTTTTATTGGAATATTTCTATTATAAATCATTTTATTGAACACTCTTTTGAACAATTCTTGGTGTCAAATTTTGTATAGATGGTGGAAATATGGAGCACCTTTTGACTTTCATCACTGTATAAATGTATTTGTGCGAGAAACTTAGGGTTTTCTATCCTTGAATTTCTTAACACTTTTTGAAACTGTGCTGGGTGTTTCTTTGGACATTAGAATTGGCAGCCCCCTTTATTGAACGTCTAAATAGTGTTATAAACCTCTATATCTTCTGCAAGTTATTTATAACTCTCCCCCCCTCACCCTCCTCCATACTGTCAGCACTCTTGCTATGGGGTCCGGCGTTGTCAACTTCCGCTTCTGCCTATCAGACCAATTTAGAAGATGAGAGGACAGGTGGTCATTTACACCTCGGCAAAACCATGTTGTATTGCAGGAGGGACAAATTTCATCAGATGCAAACAGTATTAGAGTTGAGAGGTGATATCTCCTAGCCCAAGTCTAAGTAACAACTGTTTGTGTGTGATAAGCAAAAGTACGGTATTGTTATGATGTGGCACACCGGAAAGGCAGGGAGAAGAGGCCACACCAGAGACAGAGGTAATACACACAGGACAGAGGTTATATACACACACAAGACAGGCAGCAACAGACTAACAGTAGGAGGGAAATACTAGGCCGAAGCCCAACACACGGATAGGGGAACACAGACGGAGACTGAGCAACACAAAGAGCGGCAGAGAATGCAGGAAGTATGGTAGCACTATGTGCCAGACTTAAAACACAAATAAAGGCAGGCACTATGTGCCAAAATAAATCCAACCAGCAGCAAGGGTATGAATTTTGTGCAGTTTAATGAAACCAGCAATACACTGACTGCAAAGGCTAAATACTGGCAAGCACTATGTGCTGGATAATGCAGTGTAACCACACAACAAATACAATACAAAAATAATAAACTGCACACTAACACAAATATTAGGGAAAGGCTGCAGCAGACAAAAGTAAACAGACAGACCGGAGAACTGACAGGAATACTCACACCAGACAGGAGGAATGGACAACGACTGGAAACAGATACAAGGGCTGGAACAAAGATAAATAAAGACAAACCAGAGAGCAGAGAACTGAAGGCTAGAATTATAAGCACACAGAAAAAGGAGGTTGAAAGCTAAGAGCAGTAGCACACACCAACATGAACAGGAAACTGAAAGCTATGACCCACACCTGTGCACTGGATCAAGGATCATGTAAACCCAGTCCACAGGTGTGGGAAGACAAAACATAATGAGAACAGGCAGGGAACCCACTAGCAGCCACTAGTGGCAGGAATTGGAAATACACAGAACATACAGGTCTGCCCCTATGGGCAGAACAAGATACCACAGTCCGGATGTAACAGGTATAAAGTATAAAATAATAGAATAATAATTTGACTCAACATGGTTTTGCCCAAATTTCTGCTTGTTTTCTTCTTATTTTCAAACTCTGGAATCAGTCAATAATCTTTTTAGCATAAGTCCTTATTTGTCATAGCAAGAGAGTACCTACCTACAGGTTGTCCTCCTGGACCAATTAATAAGAAGTATAACTAACTGTGGAAAATGGGTTTGGTTGTCGGATGAAAACAGCCCTATTTGGAAATGAAAATGGCCCTATTCAAAAATGGCTGGGAAATCGATTGCTTTTGCAGCTTCGAATGGTAAATATAAATTTGACCTCAACCCTTTCCATAATCCTCAACCTAACCTTCCCCTTTCTTTACCTTAACACTAACACTCCCTTCCCAGCAGCCTGACCCTAACCCTCCCTTCCCTGCCGCCTAAGCCTAAGACTCTCATTCCCACAGCCGAATCATAATACTCCCCTCCTCGTAGCCTAACTCTAAAACTCTCCTTGCTTCAGCCAGACCCTAAGACTTCCCTCCCCACAGCCTAAACCTAAGACTCCCCTCCCCGCAGCTTAACCTTAAGACCCACATCCCTGCAGGCTAAACCTAGAGTCCCCTACCCACAGGTTGACCCTAACCCTTCCTTCACCAGAGCCTAACCCTAAAAGTCCCCAGAGAGGTTAGTAAGCTCTCCGGTGGGGTCTGCGGCAGGTGGCGGGTGCCGGTGAGTGTAAAGGGTCCGACAAGCGACGGCTTCTAAAAAGGAATGGGACTATCGGGCATACTTACCCATTCAAAAAAAATTCTCAAATGCCTGTTTTCAAAATGACCCTTCAGCTGTCTCTACTTTTAAAACAGCCATTTCTGGCCGTAGACTTACAATGGTGGACAACAGCTGTAGCATTTACCAAGATACTTTCTCACCTTTCTATCTATGGAACTTTTAAACTTTTCCATTATTCTCTTGGCTTTTATAAGGCTCATATTTATAATATAAAACACATTACGTAATCACATTCTGCCAATGTTTCATGATCAAAATTGTTAGACTCCAAGGTATCCTGACACATCTCTGCACATAATATGCTTAGATGGCTTGAAAACTATAATAGAATGTTGTCAGCTATGTCAGTATAAGAGGTTTTAACAGCTGCCTGTTGATGTAAATGCCACATAGAGAAGAAAGTTACCATTACAACCAGTAAATCACTGAGATAAAAGAAAGACAGATGCCCACCAAGGTATACACTTTATATGCTGAAGATATTACTGAACAACAAAACAGAAAAATGCCAACAAAGATGAGAGTAATAGAGTAAGTGTATGATACTGTTACCTTAAACTTTATTAGGAAATTCAATATGATTCACTAGTCAGACAAGCAAATTTATTTATATTTTATTGTGAATTTATTGAGACTTTGGCCCAGATCCTCAGCTCCATATGACTGTGAAATTATGTACAGCACGTACGTAATTTCATAGTTTAGAAGGTTGTAGCTGAGACTGGGAAATGAAGTCCCGCGGTCATTTTTCAACCGACTCCTGAAACAATAAAAAATTAGACAATTAGACAATGTTGATGCTCTTTATGATCCTTGGACAGCCCAAGAATTGAACCGGGTCATTAAAAATCTACCCAAATCTAAAGACCTGACGGCTTTATTAATGAGTTTTATAAGGCCTTCCAAGAGGACCTCCAAACTCTGCTCCTCAATTTGTTTAATTCTGTGTCGAAGTCCCTAGGGAGATGTTGGAATCCTGAATCATCATGATACCAAAACCTGGGAAGGACCCCTCCTCCTGAAAAAAGTACCGGCCCATAGCCCTTTCAAATTGTGATTTGAAAATGTATTCCAAACTTCTTGCTAACCGTATAAACCCTCTTCTCCAAAGATTCATCCACCCCAACCAGGTTGGCTTTGTTCCTCAGACACAGGCATCGGACAACACTAGGAGAGTCCTTAATCTAATTGAACTGCTCTCCTGTTCAGTGGACCAATGTGTTCTTTTGTCCCTGGGCACAGAGAAAGCCTTTGACAGATTACACTGGCTTTTCATGCGCCACACCTTGCTCAAATTTGGATTTAGAGGTCAAATATTACACTCTATAATGTCCCCTTTCGTTACAGTTTTAAGTAATGGCTTTCTTTCAAATTACTTTCCCATCTTTAACGGCACCCGTCAGGGGTGTCCCATGTCACCCCTCATTTTTGCATTGGCAATTGAACCTTTAGCAACAATGATCCGCTCTTCTCCGGGTTTTCCTGGAGTTCGTTGTGGTACTATATCTCATAAATTGTGTCTATTTGCGGATGACATTTTGTTGTTCGTGACTAGACCAGACACCTCTTTATCTTTGCTCCAGTCCCTCCTTGATACCTACACTGAAGCATTTTACTATAAGTTGAATACTACTAAATCAGATGCTCTCCCAATCAATGTTCCACCTCCCCTATTGAATAAATTACAGCACATGTTCCACTATAATTGGCAGCCAAAACAAATTAAGTATTTGGGCATAATTATACCCACACATATTTCTGATATATTTGAATGTAATGTCCCCCCTCTGTTGCTTCACCTATCTACCTTGGCTAAATCCTGGGTAAATTTTGAAATTTCATGGCTGGGTCAGATTGTGGCTTATAAAATGATTCTTCTTCCAAAAATGATGTATCTGTTTCAAACGATTCCGTATCAATGGCCCCAATCTTATTTATTAAAGTGTCAATCCCTTATGTCTGCTTTAATATGGAAACACAAATCACCTAAAATGGCACACTCCAAGATTATTTTACAGAAACAACTGGGGGGGATAGCACTTCCTCATATCATTAAATACCAGGAGGCAAGCCTACTTTCTCAACTTCAAAACTGGGCAAGTAGTTCTCACCCTAAACCCTGGACTGACCTAGAGAGAGTGTTGTATTCAGAATTTCCCCTCGAGGATGCTCTCTGGACCCCTACCAAATTCCGCCCTCCGGGCCCTCTAATGCTATCTTATACACGGGACTCTTTGGTTCTCTGGGACCGAGTCCTTGCCCAGGTTTTAAAGGAAATATTAATTCTTCCCACTAATAGTATTTCTATAACTGCTATTGCTAAGATGATCCCTTGTTGGTCTGCGAAGTCCTGGAAGGAAAAAGGAATAGTGGCTCTTTCAGACATTATGGTGGGCAATTCTCTATTACTTTTCTCTACTATACAGGGTAAATTCGATATTCCCTCCTCTGATTTTTATAAATATATGCAGCTGGGTCATTGGATCAGATCTTGTTCTAAAAAGCTGGGGACACTCCAACCACCTCCAGAATCGCTCTCCACTAGACTTAAGCCAGTTGGTGGTAAAAAGGCGGTGTCCTTCTGTTATCAGCAACTGATCTGCCCGAGTGAGCAGGGCAAGTCCAGGACTCAGTTAGCATGGGAGACTGATTTGTGTACTGTCCTTCCAGTGAATAGCTTGAGGAAAATTTTTACTACTACGTTCAAAATGTCCAAATGTATCAATCATGTGGAAATGCACATTAGACTCCTCAATAGAATTTACCTTACTCCGGATAAACTGCATAGGATCTGGCCTACCCATTTCTTTAGCGAAAATTGTCTCCAAAGTTCATTTTAGCTTTCTCATGGAAATGGAAGGCATACCTTACTCTATGGCTACTATATCTCTTCCTGTTAAGTGGTTTGATTGGCGAGAATATGAATCATCGACTGAGGGAGCCGGCCTCCTCCCACCCCACAGCTGCACAGGTCCTTTGCAGTTTAGTCTCAATGAAAAGCCAGAGGATGAATAAAATCTGATAGATATAGATTCTTTGTGCTACTGTCCGTGTATTGGTGTTTCAGTATATCTCTTGTAAACTTCCAGTGCTGATTAATGTGTACCAAGTATTTGCTCTTGGGTTAAATGGCAATCTGTATAATGTGCCTCCCTTTCCCCCCCTTTCTTTTATTTCTGTACC
>WWET01001769.1:168554-185857 GCA_011038615.1 Limnodynastes dumerilii | reverse complement strand
GTATTGATGGAAAAAGCATTACCATCAGTGACACTTACCCATTCATCCATTAACTCTTGTATTTATTTATTTATTTGGTACTTATTATACTTATCCTGCACTATTATTAATTGTTCTTGATCATATTATACATATTCACTGTTTGTCATATTAATTATTTGAGATTGCTTAATATATTTGAAAGTGTTCAGGGATACAGCACTATTTGTCCTCCTACCAATTTTTACTCCTTTCATGTTAGTCTCTTGGGGTTTAGGTACTATTAATGTACTTATTTGTTATTTGTTTATTGTCTTAATTTAAGAAAAATGTATTCTTTTAAATAGTTTCCAGGTTTTTTTTTTCTACAAATTTCTTTAGACTTAGCATTCAGAAAATCTACCAAGTACAAGAATAGAATAATTAATCTAACACAAATCCACAAGAGAAGACTGCACCCTTTATATGTTAATGTATAATTGCAGACATTTCATTGGGAAGGATTTAGTAGGAAAGACACTAGTAGATAATAAAAATAAATAATTGACCCAACCGGTGATATTTCTGTCACTTGCTATAGATTCTGCTAGTCAGGCAAAGGGTGAAATGAACTGCAACTTTTGCAGATGAAGGCAATTTATGGGATTGTTGTCGATGAGACAAGATTCAAAAATCAATGCAATCTAAGAGCTATGATTAAATGCAAAAAGAACAACGATAATATAGTTGACATGACTGTTGACCACTTTTCAGTGTATAATTGAATACAAAATTATCAACATACCAAATTAATTAAACACAACATTTCTGAGATACTTTTCTTTAGCAACAGATACAAAGAAATAAAATGCCCCATCAACACTGCCATTACCCAGTAACAGACTATACCGTCTATCTGAAAAATAAAATGCAGAAATGTCTGTTACACATATTTGCGCAAATATATGATAAGCCACCAGCCACCCTCATGGCCTTTCTGCTTTTCTTTTGGCAATGGGTCATCTTGTCTTTTTGCGTTTTACTCTTTACAATAATATGCTTAATTTGAATGGCAAAGTATGTAAAATAAGAATATGTACATAATAGGAAACAAGACAAAATAAGTCAATAGGAAAAAAAACAAAACAAAAATAGACTCCACATGTGCTTAAAAAAAAAATTGCAAAGGGTAATTAGTAACTAGGTTATTGTCATTTTTCACCAATGCCCATTTTAGACATATCACTCCCTATTGCATGCACATTTTAAGGTTGCCTTAAGTCTTCTTGGAGGTCGGGGTTCATACAGAACGTCACTGTCAGACAGGGTTATTACTCTTTAGCCTGGAGTGTTATTCTGGGTAGCACAAATTCATGCCCATTCGCTGTACACAAATGCTGGTGCAGTCTGATCGGACACTTAGGGCCTTAGGGCCTGATCCAGACCTACGCCCGCCGTCGCTAGGATGGCGGGCGTAAGATCGGCTGAAAAGCTGATCTGCGCATGCGTCGGGCAGATGTTGCCTGGCATCGCTACGGCAACGCCGATCGTGGATTGGGCATCCGTAGCAACGCCGTAGAGACGCTGGAGGGGACGTCCCCCAGCGTCCCTACGTTCAGGTTAGTGTAGGTGGGCGGGGGGAGGTAGTTTAATGATGGTGGGAGGGAGGGCTGGGCAGCCATACGCTCCTGTGCGAGCGTATGGCCCCTTACTTACGCTGGCTGAAGTTAGGGTAGCCTTCAGCCGGCGTAAGGAAGGGGCCATAAGCCCGCACAGGGGGAGTGTCGGGGAAAGTAAACGCCGATACGCTGTGCTTTAGTAACCACAGCGCATTGGCGTAGGTCTGGATCAGGCCCTTAGACACCTAAGAGTGAGTTAGGTGTGGACAGAACCGCATCTAACTCCTGGGTGCAGCCCATAACCCTCATTTTTAGGTACCTTATGGCACTTAAGAGTGCCAAAGGGCTACCTTATCTTACAATGCGTAGATTCCTTCTTGAGAAGGTAACTACACACGGACAATGGGGTAGATCCAGACCTACGTGCTTGATACGTTACATAATGTAGCATATTTACACTAGCGTACCTTCTGAGCACTCCCCTAGGTACCCCCCTTTCATGTACATACTGTGGCCGTTGTACGCCTACTGAACCCTACTTTAACTGTACATAGCGTAAGTCCTGACGTACGTATAGGCGTCACGTACTTAGGAGCCTAAGCACGCCCATACTGTATTGTTTAAATGCCTCACCCTGCCTCCGAAACATAATTACGGGTGTCGTATGGCTGCCATGCCCCTTCATTTGTAGTTACACTGCTGATATGGGACTGGGCAGTACGCTCTGAGTTACGTGGCGTAACATCTACCACGCGAATGCGCAGTAAATACTAATTTGCGATTTTACGTCAGCGGCTAGCGTACATAGGTCTGAAATGCTTTTCCCCACTTCCCCGGCTAATCTAAATCCCTCCCACTACACGTGTGTAGTAGGTAATTTTGTAAATCTATGCACCTAAGAAGCCGAAGCTTCTTAAGTGTGAATACGGCCCTTATAGAGGATCCTAGGATGGGGTCCAATGAGATATTACTGACTATTTTTTATATGTTCTGCCTTTAGATCCTTTATATGCTGTAAGTTTAATATGAACATGCTTATTCTTCCTCTGTGGTTTAGATGAAGAACACATTTAAATATTAACGAATTTTCACACCTGCACAAAATAACCTTGGCTCCATTTTACCCTCACATGTCATTTTCCCTCTATAGTACTTAAACCTTGCACTATTCCACCTACGCTCATAAAAGAGACAAATAGAGAAAAGTAGTTTGCGCGGAGCGAGAGTGAGGATTTAATGGCACCTCTTTTTTATGTCAGGCACCTGAAATGACTGGAACCTGGCAAATAGCAGATAAAAACATTCATTGGAAATTCTTCTGAGATCATTAAGCAATGAACGACTTCCTGTGCTCCCCACTTAGATTTCAGAAATGACTGCCAAGCTTGTCATAGAGCATTCTGCAAAAAAAAGACGTAAATGTTTATCCACAGTAATTATGTGGAAATGAACACATTGAATGGCATTGTAGCATTTTACTAAATGTGCCCTAAGCTTTTTAAATGGAAACTTTTATGGTTTTCTCATAGCATGTGTGCTTAAAGTGTTTGCTTGGAGTGGATGATGATAATAGCTGTTGCACTTTTAAATGGCAAAATTATTCATAGAAGATGGATAAATTCTTAATATCATATGAAATTGTGGCACAACTCTGTACTACTAAACTCTACAAGGAACTCCCACTTCCCATCCGGGATTGCTGCAGGCAATCCGGTAACTGAGATCGGCATCCGGAGTCCGGAGGGGTCCCATTCCCGGACTATACAATGTCCAAGAATAATACTATTTCTAGAGTTACGTTAAATTTCGGTGTTATAGAAATAGTATAATTCCCGGACACTGAATTGTCACATAATACCCGGACCACTGTGTCCAAGCATTGTGTATGTGTTGCTATGGCAATGCAGCTCTCTTATCAACGTGATGCTGATGTGGTCATTCTGAAGCAGAGGCGCAGCAGAGGATGGAGGGTGAGGAAGAAGGGAAGGGAGGTTAAAGTATGTGAGGGGGAGGGGGTAATGTGTGCTTATAGTATGTGGGCATGGGGGGGGTGGGTAATGTGTAAGCAGTATATATGTACTGTGTATATGTTAAAGAAAAGTATAAAAAAAAATTTAAACAGAAAGGTGTGATTTCCATGTTTTTCTCTGAGGCGATTGGGGTGGGGGGAATCTGTGTCCGGGAATTTCTTGTTGTAACGGTGGTAACCCTATTAACAAGAGGCCAAAGAGTATTTTTCATTTCTGTCTCTATTACTGAAATCAACTGTCTGCCAGGCTTGGATTACGTCTTGGCCTCCATGAAGTTGGCCTTCTTTCAATGCAGGGAAATGGGACACAATTTCTGAATTCTGTTATCATCTTACAATAACTTCTGGGGCCAAATTTACTAAGCTGCGGGTTTGGAAAAGTGGAGATGTTGCCCATAGCAACCAATCAGATTCTAGCTCTCACTTTCTTTTTACAGAATAGAGAATGTCAGCTAAAATCTGATTGGTTGCTATGGGCAACAGCTCCACTTTTTCAAATCCGCTGCTTAGTAAATCTGTCCCCTGGAACTCAAGCAGCATCAGGGAGATGGCCAAACACTTCAAGGAGTCAGGAAGATCACTCACTCTTTAGGGAGTCTCCCTGATGTTCAGGGAGAGTTGGCAATAGTTATGTAGTTATAAGAGCAGGAACCTACCTTAGTATTGCATACCCTCTAACATTTTTTAATGGAAAATAGGTACATCTGTAAGGGTGTGTCTTTGAAGGGGGGCATGACTTGTCCCATAAAAGGGGCATGGCTTTAATCTGCTCTAATTTGCAAGTATGATAACTTATAAAATCTAATATTACACCTTGTCATATGAGCTGAGAAATCACAGGAGAGAGTCTTGTCACTTTAGCAGAGCTGTAGATCAGTATAGGGGGAGGGAACTGCTTGGTCAGAAACCGGTACAAGAGCCCTTTTAGCTGGTACAGACCATTAAAAATCGGTACTGTGCCTGCTAATTAGGTACAGTTGGAGGGTATGATATTGTGAAATATAAAATGGGAATGGTGTGGAAATCAGGATTCCCCACAAAGGGAATCAGCCCTAGATGTACAATTTAAATCCCTGATCACCGTCAGAAAGGCTTCCAGCACGGATGTCTGGATCCTGTTGGTAACAAAGGACTATGAACTCTGGGTGAAATTTAGTAATTTTCCAAAAGGATACAATTTTCTGTGTAAACTAATACCGCTTTCACATCACCACCTTTGTACAACCCAGGATTTTGTACCCGGGACTTTTCTGGGAGCATTGCCGTGTGTTTCTCATAACCGCGTTATAAGTCCACCAAAAACCAGGGAATTTCCCGGGTCTGTCCCTTTCACATTACCATCAAACTACTCGGGTCTGCCCCTGCATTAAACTGCCAATCACCCAAAATAGGAGCTTGGATTGGCTAGGATAAATGAGCTCATTTAAAGGGGACATTACCCTTGCACAGACTGATGATGTCAGCAGGCAGTGGCCATTTTATTTCCATTTACTTTCATGATGGCTAACGAGCAGCAGCTCAGTGACCCTGACAAGATTGTTATGTGGATTTATTTGCTGTTTTCAACATCAAATTTTAGCTTACTGCAAATGCTGACACTGTGGCAGATGTTACAGTGTATCTTGGAGAGGAGAAGGGCGTTATTTTTGGTGGAGAGACAGAACGCTCATCTTCAATATTTGCACAGGAGGAGGAGGTAAATTAGGTCCAGCCTTATGTCTTGAGGTTCAGCACCCTGACAGAGCAAAGTTTGTGGGCCAGAGACTGTGGTCACGGTGAAGCTTTCTGGGCGACTGTGGAAATTTTTTGAAGACCAGCAGTGGATGGTGCACTTTCGTATGTCAAGTGGGACCTTTCTCTATGCGTTGGACCTGATTTCCCCTGCATTGTCCAGACAGCGCACGAAATTCCGGGTTCCCATCCCACCATGGAGGATGCTTTCCATAGTGTTGTAGTGGTATGCTACCCCTGGCGAGTACCGGACCATCGCAAGCCTGTTTGACGTTTGCATTTCCACCGCGTGGAAGCTTGTGAGTGAAGTGACTGAGAGATTGCTTCAAGAACTGTACCATCGCTTCATCTGTTTGCCTCATGGACAGCATCTGGATGAAACAGTAGCAGGCTTCTTGAGACGTGGTTATCCGCAGTGTGGTGGAGCCATTGACGGGACACACATCCCCATCATAGCCCCGACACAGAACCCCGCGGATTACCATAAACGTAAAGGCTGGCATTCGGTGATTCTACAGGCTGTTGTGGATCACAATTATTGGTAAGCCTTTTATGTTATTGCATTTTTGCGTATAAAGTTTACATTGATTGATTTTCATTGGCTGGCCAGGACGCTCCCATGATGCCTGTGTTTTGGCCAATTCTGACCTTTACCATCTGGCAGAGGAGGAAAGAGAAGGATACCTGTTTTCGAGAGAGGTAAATTGATTTTTTTTTGCAAGAGTTCTTGTGTTTGTAAATGCTACTAGCACCTAATTTATTATAGGATTTAACATGAAGGAATATTAAGGTGCAGGCCCTATTGTGAACCTATAATGTTAGATGGATACAGACTATTCCCACTTGTACTAACTGATGATGCTTTAATTATTATGCACAATGTAAAATGGTAATATATTGGCTGTTCTGATTTTGTATAGACTGTAGCTGTTGTATAACGTGTTGACAATACTTGATTCATACTAACCCTTGTTTTCTTACTTTGCAGAAGTCAATCACTGTCAACAGTGTAGAGATCCTTGTGCATATCATTGGGGATGCTGCCTACCCGTTACGAAGATGGCTTATGAAGGGCTACACTCAGCACCATCAACTCTCTCCGGAACAAAGTTTGTTTTACGCACACATTTCGTCTGTATTCTCCATAATATCTGCGAGATACAGAAGGACAAGTTCTTACCAGAGTGGAACCTTATGGACTTTGATGTATCAGAGCCATCTGACCATGAAACAAGTGAGGTTGAGCGTCCCCATTCTAGTGTGGAGCACATTAGGTCAACCATTTCCTAAAACCTTTTTTCCCTTGTTTAATGTTAGTTTAATAAAAATACATTTGTTTTGTTCAAAAGTGTTTTTATTCAAGACACTTTGAAATCAAACCATAGCTAAAGTGTAATCTTAGCTAAAGTAGTTTTTGGTAAAAAAAAACAAAAACATAAATACACAATAAAAAAAATGGTAGCCTGCCTTTTTTGTTTTTAAAGACACACACTATAAAAGTGCAAAACATACAACCATAGTAACAGGTTTAACATTTAAATTTACAACATTTAAACAAAACACATAATGCATTTACAATTGGCAATAAGAGGACACTGCTATATTATCCTGGGGTGGTATACTGGGTGGTATACTGGGTGGCTGCTGCGGTTGATGGCCAGTATTTGGTGCACCAGAAAAGTGATGCCGCGGTATGGGTTGTGGGGTTGACGCCATTGTGGGTTGAGCACCGGAAAATGGGGTTTCATGTGCAGGAAATATATTGCCTCTATGTGCAGCATAGTCCCCTTCCTGATAGTTCCAGGATGGCGGAGGTGGAGGAGGAGGCGAAGGTTGGTGTTTCGACTTTATTGCCTGTATCATCTCACGCATCATGCACATGTTTGCCTCCTGGGTTTCCCGCATCATTTGCATGTTAGCTTTCATGTTTTCACAGCTTAGGGCTGTCATCCTTTCCAGGAAAGTGTGTTGCAGTTGCCGTTCATGTTCAAAGTAGCGCTCCATGCACTTATCATCCGTGTACTGCATGTTCTGGTCCATCTCTGCTAGTTGTTCAAACATGACGGCCGTCATGGCTTTGGTTGCCACCTCCACGCGATTCATCCTTTTCCGCTTCTTTGGAACATTGAACACTGTGGGTACAAAATATAACATTAGTATACTGCAATAATATGTGTGTGTATATTATGATCTGATGCAATATTAAAAAGCAGTGTTGTAATGCATTATGCTTGAGGCCTCAATCCTCTTGCATTTGTTGCACACTGCGACATCTGGTTTAGTTATGATAATGTTCCCCTGTTATGTTTTGTCTTTTTTACATTTGTTCTGGTTATTAAATTGTATGTATTGTATGGTTTTGAAAAAGTTTTCTAGTTTTTTTTTAATAGTTTAGGGTTTTTTTTTTTCTATTTCTGATTCATATCAATCTGGGAGTTAAACTATGGACTTTTTATATTTATATTGATGATCAATCATGGACAATATGCAATTTTTTTGGAAATATAAATCAGATGCAAACAAATATGGACATTATGACAGTTATGAAGGACATTAAAACCAGCAAAAAAAAACCCCACAAACAGTTATCGGTCAAGTAAAAGGACTTACCATTTCCGTGTAATTCTCCTGGATCCTCCTGGCTTGACAATGGATTGACGGAACTGCGTTTGAGTAGCACACGCGGACTGGCACTCCGTAGAGGAACTCTGAGTGAAAGAACCGTCCTCTATTGAGCTGTCTTCATCTGCGCAAGATGAATCTAGAGGAGTGTCCTCAAACGGAATTGGAGAAATTGGTTTGGACTCCAATGCTGCGTTGTGAGGACTTCTCCTTTGCTGCCATAATTGAGGATGACAACGCCACAGAATTGCCAAAGACAGCATTGCAGAGCTCATACAAAGGTCAATTTATGCGACCTGAGCCACTTTTCTTTTGTGCATCATGGACTTTTGAAAACTGTGTGCGCAAGGCCTTCAATTTATTAACGACCTGCTGTTGCATTTTGCTGATCCCCTTTGCTCCAAAAGCTTTGCAATATTGGAATAAATGTATGCATCCTTCACCGTTCCAGAAATGTGTTTTTTTATCTCTTCCTCCCTGCGTGTCTGTAACAGCTCCCGCACTTCGTCATCCCTCCAATGTGCCATTCTAGCAATGACCACGCCGGGCAAGTTTGGATGACATCACAATTCCTGCGCCGAGAAAATGTGTTCAATCAGGTGTAAGTATGAAAGACCCGGGTTGAAAACAACCCGTGGCGCTTTCACATTACTACCCTTCCTGGGTTGAACACGGGAAAAACCCTTCTTTTTTCCCGTGTTTCATTCCCGGGTCTGACGACCCGGATCTACCAGAAGTGGCGGTTTCACATCACCACCAAAAACCCGGGTTTTTGGTGGTGATGTGAAAGGGGTATAAGTAAGCAGATATAAATGTACAAGGATGCTCCCAGGACCTCTATCGCGGCCTGCTCTCTCCTGAATCCTCAGACTTTCCTGATTCATGGCTGGTCTGAGTTCCATAGGTGTGCATATTGTTCGGTTCATGATCGTGGCCATATTGAAAGGTGACTGCTCTGGTCCAACTAAGCCCTCCTATTTAAATTGTAAAGTGGAGTGCATACCCTGCGCCTAAAAAGTGTCAATGCATATAAATATATCACCAAATGGTAGGTTGTAAACAAAGTAAATTTATTCAAGAATTCATAAAAAACGATCAGTTTTCTTAAAAACAAATGTGCAGACAGTGCCTATTAGCAGGGGTGACCCTGTTTATAATAATACACAGAGAGGACCCAGATACCAGTGTTACGTCCATACCTGGTAGTGGGTGATAATCAGGGAGTCCACATAGCCTCCACTGAATAAACAGTTAACAGAAACAAATAGATATTAAGCAGAAGCAAATATTAAACAGGATTGTACTCAGTGCACTGACAGGCATCTGTTACTTTGCATTAGTGTTCTGGCAGTGGAGGGGTTTAAGGTAGATGGGGAATAACCGCTTCCTGCAGTCTAAACCTGATGGTAGAGATGATACAGTGGTATCTAAAGTGTTGCAATTTGCGGCAAATGGATACAGTTAAAGATACAAGGTACCTTGTGGCTTCCTCGATCTGTGCTCCGGTTGTCCGATGTGTGCTTTGCAGACGGACCTTGATGCGAGAGGCTGACAGGTGCTGTGGCGCTGTAACGGCATGCACTCCGTTACAGACACTGGTGGATGTAACGCAGCTTTTTCTGTCCTTGGATTGTTTACCTCTGTGCCGTTCTTTTTCCGGGCTCAGTACAATGGATATGGAGATCTCCTGGGTGCAGGCGTCCAGGACCTATGCGTTTCACTCGTAAAGGGCTTCGTCAGGGTTCATGTACTTCTGCTGTACTAGCCTTGGAGAGGGGGAGTGGATTTTATAAGCAGATAAGTACCGATTACCGTCCTTTTGTATATCCTCCTATTTAAATCGCTGTCTCAGCCTCACCTGTATCAGTGCAACAAGTACCTTTGTATCAAGTTCCTGAGACTCCTTGTGTGTTCTCAATTCATTGATGTTAGGCTTCTCTGATTCCAGCAGTCTCCACCTACAAGTGTGTGCAAATCCCAGCATAGTGCTCTCTGCACCACAAGCTCCAGCACTCATCATCTGCAAGTGTGCAATTCCCAGCACAGCGCTCTCTGCACTACAAGCTCCAGCAGTCATCACCTGCAAGTGTCTACAGACCTCAGCATAGTGTTCTCCACTCTACATCATCCACAAGGGTGGGCAGTTCTCAGGCACGGCTTCCTCTGCACTACAAGTTTCAGCAGTCATCACCTGAAAATAAGTGCAGTTCCTATTGGCAGAGTCTTGTGGTACAAGATAGCTGACAGCAGATGTTGGATATGGATTGTAGTCCACACATATGCACTTAACCAGATTTTAGGTTTATTTAGTAGAGAGCAAGTGGTAACAGATTATGCAGTACTGGTACACAAGGAGTTAGTCAGCTTGTCAGATCTGCAGGATCAGGCTGTATGTAAAGGGTTACTGTGTAAGGAGACTGTGAGTTGCAGGTCTGTGCCGTTCAGTGACTAACTCCAACTAGCAGAGGGAACAGGTCCCACCCAGGCAGTCTACAAACAGGAGGATGATGTCATCTAACTCCTCCTTTTGCACCAGCCTACACTAGAGCAGACACTAGAGCAGGGGAGCAGACACCAGAATAGAGAAGGAGACTGCTTACAGAGTGCTCTCCTCTCCAACAGCTCCCCAGCAAAGCGGACTGCAAGTTCCAGCAGCATTCCACCTCCGCGTGTGTGTGTTTGTGTACTTCTCATATACCACCACAGCACTAAGAGTCTCCACTGCACAACCACAATTACCTGCGCAGGGTCCTCGGTTTATATCTGCCATTTTTTTGTTCATATTTACACTTATTATTAATATTTATTTCTATTACTGTTAAAAAATATTTGGTTATTAAAAAATTTTTTTCCACATTTAACAATTGTACAACTAGCGCTCGTAACCCTTGTATATAGTTTTCTATTGCAGTTCTAACTGTTTCAGTTTTCTATTGCAGTCCCCACTGCTTCTGCCTCTTGTCTCTTTCAGTGGTCTCACTCTCTGGACGTTCATTTTAAGGGCTAGATTTATTAAGCTGCGGGTTTGGAAAAGGGGAGATGTTGCCCATAGCAACCAATTAGATAGCTCTCACTTAACTATTACATTCTAGAGAATGTCAGCTAAAATCTGATTGTTTGCTATGGCCAATTAGCAATCCCCACATCATATAACCATGTTTCCTATATTCTCAGTCAGATCCCAGAATCCAAGAGTCCGTGACACACATAGTGCAACAATAAAATCATTTCTGACACAGATTTTTCACAATGCAGAGGAATATAAAACACTCTCCATACTGTGCTCTCATAGTATGGCATCAATAACTCCATAGTCATTTACTCTTGTCTGTAACACAATACAACAAACCTGGGTTGTACTAAAAAATATCTCTCGCTCACATTTTAATAAAAGAGCTTTCGCTATGCTGCACAGTGTTATTGGAAGATAATATATTTACATACATAAGCAGGATCATCTTCTCTGCAGATTGAGAATATTTCTTCCAAAGGATGCTTTAAACGATAAAACGTATATTAAGAACAGAAGAATGCTTTCCAACCATGCCTGCTCTCATAATTTACATAACTTACCTCTTTGCATTCAAAATCTTTAGTAATTCTCTAAGCTTGTTCCCTGAATTGATCTTTTGTTGGCAGGTTAATGCACAGCAGCAACTCTCTAGCAATGCATGTTATTATAGCATTGGAATGAGAAAAGAAAAAGGTTAAATCATCTTTCTCCTACAAGAAGTGCTGTAACAGCAGTAACACACATTGCCTTCTGAACAGGAAGTAGTTAGTCAGCCATTTGCCAAATGTATGTGTAGATGCAGGTGTGGTACTGTATGCAGGTTAGAATGTCATTTGATTGACATTCATACACTCGACAACATTAGTCCAGGGTTGCCGACTTTCAATAGCCACAGATGCATGCAGGGACAGGGCTTATGCAAATTGCGTTATTAAACCCTGCCCCTTGACTATTAAATACCCTTTTTTAGCTTTACTAGGGATGGAGACGGGGCTTGATGATGCAAATTGTGTCATAGAATACTAGTGTTGCCAGGTAGGGGGGAAGTGAAAACCATGGGCCTCAAGTCCGTTGCGGGAGATTTGGAGGCTCTCCCGGGATACTGCATTAGTCAAACTGTGTTTGAATGTTGATACAAATAAACTATGATTATATTGGGGCAGATCCAGAACTACGCTTTTCCGCGATTTTACACGTGGCGGAGACGTAAATTCGCAGATTTGAACGCACTGCGCATGCGCACCATAGAAAATACGCACATTCACGTAGCGTAATTTTGGACATATGGGTGATTCACGTATGTCTCACGTAAATACTTATGTGTGGGCGTGCCAAATTTACGTTAGTCAACAATACGTGCGTTTTACGTGAAGTAGGCGGGGGGTGGTATTTAAAGTGTACAGTATGGGCGTGCTAAGCTGCGTACGTTCACGTAGTCAGTATGTCCGTTAGTGGACGTATGCTGTTACGTTTGGAAAAGTTAAGGTAGGGTTTGGGTAGCGTATTTAGACAAAATACGTGCGTACAAGGGGTGTGCCGAGGGGAGTGTAGCGAACTTACGTGTACGAAAATACGCTCAGCGAATATACGTATGCACACATGTAGTTCTGGATCTACCCCATTGACCTTAGTATTGCAAATACTTAAAATACCCACATTAACACTAATTCCCCTTAACCCTAACTGCAGCCTAACTGTAAACCCTAACTGCAGCATAACACTAACCCTAAGATGAAGTATAGCACTCACTCATCCACAATGCATCGAAAGTGTATATCAGGTATCACAGTCGAGTCTGGATGTGTCAAGTAGGTGTCAAAGAAAAGAAAAGAATCATCAAACAGATGTCACTATCAAGTAGGCAAACTTAGGTGCAAGTAAGTGTCCGACAAAAAGGGGATACGGTTACCAGTCTGAGCGACCATATTTCACACATGACACAGGCGCCAGCTGAATGGCAGATGTGTCATAGTTCAAAATAGGCTCAAAATAGAAAAATACTATTGGGAATAGGAACCTATTTCCCTGTTTCCAATAGCGAGAGGCTGTGAGATCCAGAATCAAAGGGGTAAACCACAAACAAATATTGTGACTTTTATGAACGATTAATATGTTGAACAATAAGCCAGGGCTGTTTTTGCATAAGGAAACATTGTGAATGCATTTCTATATACGCGTTCACTTTGAAAGCAGAGTTACATTAGTTTCCTATATAGAAAATGCTTGTTATGTTCTTTCTGAGGATATAGGACCTGATTCACAGATTGAAAATAAGAGAGGAAGGTTAAACCTGGGTAAATCCATATTGATTTCAAGGGGAGTCAAGTTAATTGTATTTTTTGCATGCAGAGATATATCTTTAAATTACTTATTGCACACAGATACTGACCAGCTTACTCTACAGAAATACTGTTTACAACAAACGAAATATAACTCCCCTGAAATCAACATACTTTTTCCCAGGAGTAACTTTCCTCTCTTATTTTAAACCTCAGACCGCTGATTGCAAGTGTGACTTAAGGGGTGTTCATTCCCCTCTGTTGTGCGGACGGAAAGCATGCAGGTGTCTTAGACATTGGCCTAGATTTACTGCAGAAAAAGAAGAATGGAGATGTTTTCTATATCAACCAATGAGATTCTAGCTCTCACTTTCCTATTATATAGTAGAGAATTTCAGCTAGAATCTGATTGGTTGCTATAAGCAACATCTCCATATTTTCTTTTCTGCAGTTTAGTAAATCTAGTACTCTGCTCCTGTTTCCAACTGTCAGTTACTATGGTAACCACCTTTGTTGAACAGACCAATAGTTTTTTAAATATCAGTTAAGTCATTTAAACCAGGTGAGTGACAGTTGGAAGCTCAGGTGCAGAGTACATTGTAGCTAATGGAATGGGTCATGTTGGAGGGTCAGTAACATGGTCCCCCTTGTCGCCCACTTGTTGGCGCCTATGGCATTGAGTACCTTCATGTACCCTTACATCAAAGCATTGCCTTTTACTTACTTACTTACATTTTTGCTGCAGTACTTGTTTTCATTAATCCTGTATAAATGTTAGGGTTTTCTATAACAAGGCATCTTCAATTGAGTTTTATAGCTTAATCTGCCATCAAGACCATATTGCCACATTTTCTATACATCTTCACTGACTGTTGGAGAATGTCCTGGGTGAAGTGGAAATAAGGATTGACCAACAGAGCATTTATACAGGGGAACAAGTTAAACGTCACTGCTTGAAATGGAGCCAAGTGAAAGTCTTGTCATCAACATTCAATTTTTCCAGAGAAGGAAATACTACTTAAGACATTCAGTCGAGCCCGGCTAACAACCAGACAGTGAAATATATTCTTTATCACACTATGAGGCCTTGCAAAAGAACCCTCACTAAGCTGCTTCTTCTTATCTCAAGCTAGTGTTGTATAAAGATAATTTTCTGGATGTCAGTATGGAAATTGTAGTATATATAATGCCAAAGTAATCCCAACTTTATCACAAATAGAACTTTCAACACCTGTCCAAATCCTACCGTTATTTAAACCTCTGAAACCAAAGACTTAGCATTACTTTAGAGAGAACTCTACTCAAAATAGACAGTATTTATAAAGGATATGTTTCAAAAAGAATATAATTCTCATCATCACGAACTAGGAAAGGAAGATTGACACTCAAAACCAAACAATATATGGGTATATCACTGTCAGCACATACATACTGTAAATAGAATATTTTCTTCACAAACAACAGTAGCTATATTGAAGAAAAAAAACTCAATGCCAGATAGGCATGAAGGCAAATAAATACCTGGCTGTGTGGCACTTGTATCAGGGAACCAATCAGAGTTGGTTTGTGAAGTTAGACTAAGAAGGGATGTGAGGTTCCTGTTCAGGAAGCTCTGTTACTTTTATCCTTAATATTCCCTCCCTCTCTCTCTTATTTAAGTGTTGTTTACTAACAATTTTCTTTGCAAACGGGGCATTGGTTGGCATTAGTGGTTTGATTGTCTGCATTTAATTTAGTGTAAGGGGAAGGCAATAGGGTATGGTTCATGGATGGCACACCCCTTGAGTCGAATTAAAAAGCCATGCCCTGTGGCTGGCTCCTGATATGGTTCCTCGTGTGAAGGAAGTTACTGCCTGTAAATCATCCATGATCTTGGGGGTGCCTGTCCTCCTTACATCAGTTGACTCCCCCACCTGTTATCAGTGCCACCTGACTGTACCCCAAATCAGTAGTCCATCTAATTCCAGTAAATATATCTCTGTTCCTTTTTAGACCCTACAAAGATGTCCAAGCCTTTATTTCTAAGGTATAGAAGTGAATGGTATGAGTGACATCAGTCACTTATGTGAGGATCAAGATATAGGTGACACACATATACAGTATATAGGTGAAGTCACAAATTAAAACTAGGCTACGGTCTGGTCTCCTTATCAATTATGCCTTTTGGTTTCACAGAGTACACTAGTAATTAATTAGTAACATTCAGGTATGTCGAAAAGTGTGAAGGTGGCACCTTTCAGGGTGGAGAGGGGGTGCCCTGTCTATATGACTAAAATTCTGGCATTTCAGTCATATAGACACATCAGTGATCTGTGACCCAGCGATACTTAAGTACACAGAAAATGCATTTCAGACATAGACTTGTAGCAGGCTGGGTAACACGTAAGTCTGTTTTCTGTATATTTTATTTGAAGTATGTGAATCGAAGTTTAACCAGGGCAAATGGATGACAAGTGTTGGATCCCAGATAGACAGCTTTTCTTGAGGCTCTAGTGCGACAGATCTCACAGTCCCCTTATATTAGTTTTCTCCACAAACTTGGTTTTGAAGAGTCACCAAATAATGGACCGGATCCTACTTAAGGAGTGAGATTCAAGCTGATCTTTGAGCAATGTTTGCATACGATCTGTGCATCTGAGATACCGTACCACTAACCCCTCACATTACAACAATGAACATCCAATACCAAGGGACTACCTTTCCAATCGGTTGGCAGATCCTACCTTCTGAATTAGTTGGTAGAGCATCGACACACCTCTAATGTACGCTGTAATATCAAGTCAAGCCCTCGTGTGAAAACAAACTGACCCTCTGTTGGAAACTGATTGAAGTGTTATTGCATTTAACAGTGGCTATGGTGGAATATGTTCCGATGGAATAGCAGACAATAATGCAATATAAATGCATGGCAATAAGGGGTAAATCGTTCAGTGGGGATATTTAATGATGTTTTCAGTGACAAAAACTTACATATGCATAAACATGAGAATCAGCTGAGAAAGCTGTTGTCTTATCATTATAAATTCATTTCTTCTTGGTAATTACTCAAGTATCATATTCTAAGAGTCAAAAGTTACATTTGAATATTTATTCCTCTTAATCCTTATCTGCACAGAGGATACATATCTAATTAAGTACAATACCTTAGGCAGTTGCATAATATCTTACAGTAACAAGTAATGTAATCACACAGCTTACACATCTACTTTTTACTCCTACTAATGCAATTATATATTAATTAAGACAATGTGACATATTTTTGTTAATGTTTAATTTATGACTATCTTTAGTTCAGGAAGCCAGCCATCACAATGAAAATCTGTAATAAGCATTTTCAAAAGCATCATTAAAGATGAGATTATTTATGTCATAGTTTATATGGTTCAGGTAGTGGAGTACTAGCTAATTGCTATTTCTACGAAGTATAATCAATTTGAAAGGCTTTAAAGATCCATGGAACAGTTGAACATGTTTATAAAGTTCACGTTAAAGAGGTTTGTTATTCAAAATAAAAATGTCATTATTTTTAAATGGTGTTAAGTGATTTCATTATCAGGTGGACATTTACGTGTTCCTTATGTTGAGATGTTGTAGATATTGTAGAGCTGTTAATTTGTTGTTTTGAGAATGTGGGCTATACTTAATTTTGTTACATTACCCAAGAGCTGTTTATAAATATATATAAATATATATATAAATAAGATGTGAAGTGGCACTCTGGATCCGCAAAGATGCTTGCTGCGGTGCCTTCAGGTTGCCAAAATAGGTGTATAATATATACAATTGAAAGAGGCACTCACAGTCTCATATATGAAAAAAAGCTTGTCTGATTTAATCCAACGTTTCAGGGGAACATTCCCCTATCTTCAGGGACATACAGTGTGAAAAACATTGCATTGAAAACAATATATATAGATAAATTAAACAAGTGACTTAACCAACCACCAATGTGCATTCAGAAGAGCGCTCCCCGCCAGCCACACGCTCCCCGCGGCTTCCGGCTCCCCTCTATGACGTCAGAGCCAAGAGCCCTGCCTCGTCCCCACGGGCGA
>WWET01001769.1:121358-152970 GCA_011038615.1 Limnodynastes dumerilii | reverse complement strand
AGGGGCCCCCAGGCCACTCACCAGTCCAGAGCAGGGCAGTGGTAGCAGGGGAGACATGCTGGATACTGGCTGAAGACAGTGACACTCAGGAACTCTGCAGAGGTGATTTCCTGTGTGCAGAACCTCCTCTACCAGATCATCACAGCACCACCTGCTGGACAACTGGCTAATTGCAGCTGTAATAAATGAAAAAAAAAAAAATTCTCTGTTTATCGGGACAAACAAGACAACGGGCGGGACAGCGGGACAGTGCACCGAAATCGGGACTGTCCTGTGGAAATCGGGACAGTTGGGAGGTATGCTATGCATGATATAACCATGTGACATGTAGACATTACTATATAATCATAAAAACTGAGGACATTAATGTGTATCATAATCATTTAAACTGGGAACATTGCTGCTTTTGGTAAAATCATGTGAACTGGGACCATTACTTTGTGATAAAATAACATAATTATGTGAGCTGGAGACATTGTTGTATGTCATAATCATCTAAGCTGGGGACACTACTGTGACATAATCATGTGACCTTGAGACACTGCTGTATGTCATAATCATGTAAGCTGGGGACATTGCTGTGTGACATAATCATGTGACCTGGAGACACTGCTGTATGTCATAATCATGTAAGCTGGGGACATTACTGTTTGACATAATGCTAAAACCTGGGAACGTCACTAAGTATCATAATCATGTCACCTGGGGACACATATAGGTAATCTGATAGTGCTATATAAAAACCTGGTATTAAATAATAATATCTCATACGCATGGGGAGTGGGCCAGCCCCACATGTGGAGACTGAATTTCCCACGGGACACAGCATTGGACGGTTGTGTTCTTATGCAGAATTCTTTGTACTGCGTACATGTCAAACTGATAGGCGACTTACGCACATCGGGCCGGATGCAGACTTTGCATACGTCAGCCACATACGCACGCAAAGTGCGTAAGTGGCGTGATGTTACGCAAGTGTAGTCATTTTCCCGAAGAAATGGGCTGTGCTTCCCTTCTGCCTGCTAAAGTGGGCGGGGGAAGCATACTAATTGTACAGTGTCAAATGGGTATCCCACACTCTTGCGGATCAGCAGTCATATGGACTGCTGATCTGCACCATTTACTTAAGGCAGGCTTATGGGCAGTATAAAACCAGAATGGAAGTTGTTCAATCAATTTATTAGGTAAATGTTAAACAGGTGCGTGAGAGGCAGGGGTTAATCTGCTTGCCACAGAAACAAAGGGAAAAATTGCCCCAGCACACTGCCATAAACCAGTAACAAACTATACTGTTCTATCTGTAAAATAAAACACAGAAATGTTCGTTACGCATATTTGTACAAATATGGGATAAGCCACCAGCCACCGTCAAGGCCTTTCTGTATATGGTGGTCCTAACTCTAACAATGAGAGTCCCAGTATTGGGTCCCATATATATGTTTATAAATTGAGAGCCAACTTACCAAGGAGACACCCCTTAAAGTCTCCAAAATGGCTGCTGTGGATCAGCTCTCCCTGTCAGCAACTGCTCCCAGACACAGAATAAAACCAGAATGGAAGTTGCTTATGGCAGTGTAAGCTACCACAAAGCCTACACGAGAGAAGGGAGTGACAGGGGGTGTTCACTCCCCTTTCTCTGTCAGACGGACAGACTCCCCGCACGTACGGAAATCATGCAGGAGTCTGGATCCAGCCCATAGTGTAGGTCAGTCACCTATTGTTATTAACTGAGGATCCGGACCTCTCTCCTTGGTAAATGGACCCTTTGATTCAGATCTGCATTCTTTTTATCTCTTTGAGACCCCCAGCATGAATCAGTGTTTCATCTCAGCACCTGTTTTTCCCATTACTGTGGATATATGTAGCAAATCTGACAGCAATGCACTGATACTTAAAAAGCAATATAGTACATATTTATATACATCTAATTGGTGTTCTGTTTAATGTTCTCCCTCTTGTTATACCCAGACACAGGATGAGCAGATCCCTAAACACTTGCTCATAAATATTTTACAATTACATTTGAAACTACCTTGCATACTTGATGAACATTAATAAAAGATCAGGTGCAACACACAAACAAGAATCTCAATCAGCATCCATGCTTGTAATAGAAGCTCAGTATTAAAGCCGCTGCAGCTGTCAGCTCCCCATACAAAAATGTGTTAATGCCTGTGCATTTCTCAGTCATTGTCACCATTGCTGTCTTTTCTATATAGCAACTTGGCATTCTTTCTCCAAGCTGTGATTATAAGATACAAGGATGCCAGAAAAGTGTACTAAATAAGATATTGCAGTGACAACATTGAACGCCAGCCATATAAATCGTCCAATCACTCTCCACCTTTCACGTCTGATGGTTGTTGACTTACACGATCACTTAGCATCTGGACCTGAGACACTGATTGGCTCTTAAGCTGGCCATACACTAAAGATCATTTCTCCAATCAGCAGACTGTTTGACAGATTCAAACGATTCTGAAATTTACCTGCACATTGATAGATTTACAGTAATTTAAATAGCTGGATGCAGAGATTTGTTGATCACTGATTTGACAGATCCAACCTGTTAAAAGATCAAAAAAGCATAGAAAATAGAAAGTGATGAAAGATAAGAGACACCTGTCCCATCCAGTTGTTTTTATTTGACCATCAATTTAGGGTAATATTTAGGATATCCTTATATGTATTCTAAGCATGTTTAAATTGTTCTACTGTGTTAGCCTCTACAGACCTGATTCAGAGACTGAAAATAAGAGAGGAAAGTTACTCCTGGGCTAAACCATGTTGATTGCAGGGGAGTCATATTTCATCTGTTGCAAACAGTATTAGAATTTAGAGGTGATGTTTCCTATCCCAAGTCTAAATAACAGTGTGATAGTAAAGCTGGTCAGTATCTGTGTGCAGTAAGCAATTCAAAGATATATCCCTGCATGCATATCCTGCCTAAAGAGGGATAGTTATGAGGTATGCCCTATAGAACGTTCTGTGGTGCCCAGTGTTGCATGTTCTGCCCCCAATATCAATTAGCCTATGAAATTCCCTGCAGTCCATTCATTGTTTTTAATGCTTCTAGATAGGACATTCAGAAAAGAAAATTCAGAAAAGAAAATGATAGCACATGTATATTGGATGCTGTAGGTGAAATATTTATGTGCACACCATGAGCTACAAAAATCTGCATTTAGATAAGTAATTATTAGTCTTGTAGAAAATTACACATAGCTGAGAATTGTAGGAGATGAACAGTTTCAAGAATTAGTGTGGGCTCTTCCTGCCATAGACAATGTTATTCCAAGGCTAATAGGCATATGAATGGTATCCTAGCAACAAGATGGGGCAAAAAACCTATATGTACAAATGTACACGGATGCTGGTGTCCTGGAGCTGAATCGCGGCTGAGGGTGATGGAGAGCTAGGGGTACTCAGAGATGGCGGCCTAGAGAAGTCCAGACTGGTGCCTGGTCAGACCCAGGGCCAGTGCTATATATCTGGACACCCTACGTGCAGTTCAGCCTGTCTCTGAACCCCTCACCCCTGTTGCACCTTGCCCTTACCAATGAAACACACACACACAAACACACACACACATATATCCAAAATAAATAGAAACATAAAAAAATACAACCATCTTATCTTACTATACTATATATTGACTTTGGTCAGTCAGTGTCATCAGCGTCAGTTCACCGATACCTAGAATGACAATTGTTTATCTTATAATAATAAATTAAAATAAATCTGAATATTATCAAAATAATATATAGAATAAATAATATAATTAATGTAATTATAATGGGCCTGATCCAGACTTACGATGTTGCACTGAGCGTACTAACGCGCAGCGTAACATCTATACACTCCCCCGACGCTCCCCCTGTCCCAGCGTATTTACCCTCGCTTACTCCGGCTGAAGGCTACCTTAACTTCAGCTGGCGTAAGCAAGGGTAAATACGCTGGGACAGCCGCGTAGTTACTAAATCTCCTCCCACCCTCATTAAACTACCTCCCCCCGCCTACCCACACTAACCTTAGCGTAGTAACGGCGAGGAATGCCCCTTGGCATGAATACAACACTAGGCCCCAGATTATCGTCATCCACCACTGCACTTACAAATCAAAACCCCCACAGGTCCGACCTACGTTTTCACCTGCCTGTAAAATATTCTCTCAATAATTTGCTCTTTCCAGATGTGAAATGAAACTGAAAGAAGTGAGCGACATGAAAGAGAAAAAGGTGAGTGCATTAAGTTCTTAATGGCCCTTTTATAGAATAGAGAAAGCCAAATGGATGGTATTACACAATGAGCAATAATATTACATGTTCTTATGTTCCTTTATCTTCAGTGTTTTAAGAGGTCTCTCCTGGTAAGTACAAGTTACAAATTTTGGGCTGGATCCAAACTTAAGGAAGTGCTTGAACTTTGTTACTCCTGGGCTAAACCATGTTGATTGCAGGGGAGTCATATTTCATCTGTGGCAAACAGTATTAGAGTTGAGAGGTGATGTTTCCTATCCCAAGTCTAAATAACAGTGTGATAGTAAAGCTGGTCAGTATCTGTGTGCAGTAAGCAATTCAAAGATATATCCCTGCATACAAAGAACACAATTAACTGGACTCCCCTGCAATCAACATGGTTCAGCCCAGGGGTAACTAATTTCAAGCACTTACTTAAGTCTGGATCCAGCCCTTTGGATAGATAGATAGATAGATAGATAGATAGATAGATAGATAGATAGATAGATAGATAGATAGATAGATAGATCGATTGATCAGGGTTGAGACTCCCGAAATTTGGGCAGTTCTCCCGGTATCTCAGGAGAGCCGGCAAATCTCCCGCAAGCCCCACCAGCCAGCAATTACTTCTGTAATTCCTAGCGTTACTAGGGATGTGCGGGGCTTGATGATGTCATTCCCGTCCATCCCCTGAAACGCTAGAAAATACAGGAGTGATTGACAGGGGGGCTTAATGACGTGATTTGCATAAATTGTGTCATTATGCCCCGCTCCTTGAAGAAATCAATGGCTTCCCTCTGGGATCTCCCGGAGGGAAGCTCTGAAAAATCGGCAACCCTGAGATAGATATTAGCTAGATAGATATTAGATAGATAGATAGATAGATAGATAGATAGATAGATAGATAGATAGATAGATTACCCTTAATGTAGAGTTAATAATTTTCCATTTGTATTATATTTCCAAAATACATAAATGTCTCCAGGGAACCCTATTATTTGTGGATTTAATTTGTCTGCTTCCACCTATTTTGATTACATTACATAGAGTTATTTTCTTTTAATAATCCAGTTTACAAACTTGCAGTCTTTATAAAAAAAACTTGTGTATTGTAATTAATTTATATAAACAAATATCTTAGAAACATCAAATCTTATTAGTGAGCTATGATATTAAGTCATTCTATAACATTATGGATCATAAGAACTGCTTGACAATGCTTTAATATTTTAAGTACTATCACTAATGCTTCTCAAGCTCCACATTAAATTCAAGGATTATAACTTTTATAAACTCACCACGACCAAACATCAGAGTTATCACAATACATTGGGCTGGATCCAGACCTTGTTAAGTGCATTAACATATACCCCGTTCAGATTACCATGAAAAAGCCGGGGTTTTCATGAAATTGCCGGCTTTCATGAAAACCCCGGCTTTTTCTGGCAATGTGAACGGTGAAGCCGGGTCTCTTTAGCCGGGTCTTAGACCCGGCTAAAAAGAAGGGTTTTTTCCGGCTTTTTTAAAAGCCGGCTTCACCCGTTCACACTGCGCTGAAAAGCCGGCTATTTAAATAGCTGCCGGCTTGTAAAAAAAAAAAAAAAAAAGAGAGAGAAAAAAAAAGCCGGTGTTTTCAGCGCAGTCTGAACGCACCAGGCTAATATTTTTTAAATTTTGCCCCCTGCCTAAAAAGCTGGCTTTTTAGGCAGTGGCAATCTGAACGCAGCATTAGTTACACCTGGGCTAAACCATGTTACAAATTTACATGAGGCGAATCATTTGGGTTATAGCTTTATTTGTTATTTTAGAAAGTATTGTAAAACAATAAAGAATATTGGACGAGATTCAGATCTCTGCAGCATATTCCTAATTATCCCTACCCTGCATCCTAACCTGAACGCAGAGCCATAACTAGAAATTTTAGCGCCAGGGGCCAAAAGTAAAAATGGTGCCCCCAACCATAAATTAATAACCAGTTTAACCTTAAAAATAAACTGACTGGCACCCCACTTTGTCTTTGCACCCTGTGCGACCGCCCCTATCGCACACCCCTAGTTATGGCCCTGCCTTAACCCTCCCCTCTTTGCAGCCTATCCCTAATAATCACCTTCCCAAAGCCTAACTTTAACCCTCCCCTCTCTGCAACCTAACCCTTCCCTTCCCGCAGCCTAACTTTAATGGCATTGGGAACAGGTATCCATTCTGATACATAAATATTCTTTATTAGAAAGGTGTCAGAACTGATAGAGCTGCGATTAAGTTGTCATCTGTAGCAGTGTAAAAATAGACATTCTTTCTGATATCAACCTAACTACCCTGAAGTCATCACATGTAAGCGATATCTACTTGTACTTGCAATGCATCCTTGCTAGAATCCTGATATCACCAATGCTTAGTGGTAAATACTTACGTTTAGTTTCTGGGTTTACCATTGTACCCTAACAATAACTTTTGCTATTCATTTGCATGCAGTCCTGATTTTGTTGTCTGCTTTCTTCCCTCTCTCATACTGAGAACTGATTTCCAGTCATGTCACATCCACATTTATAATACCTCACAGGTCAATGAGTTTTACTGTGGTTGGTCTAATTCCTGGGGCAATACATTTCTCTGAAAAAAAAAAAATAGTTCTTTGAAAAATGGTCAACAACATACGTGTTCAGAGATCCGTCTGCGAAAGGTTCGCAATTATACGCACGGGCGTTGAAAGGCAACCCCCATGACACTCCCCTTACACGGACGGGTTGACGGTGACTTACAAGTGCCTCGAGCAACCTTGTGTGTATTTTCGTGCGTATAATACTTCCGTACGTGCGTATCTAACTAACCGCACCCTCAAATGGTCATTTAAATGCCTCCCCCTACCCACTTTCACATATTTTTCTCCGTTCGGATTACAACCACGCCCCTCCATACGGATGTTCCCAAGTGTGATTCACAAGTCCCTGCCTAATTCGTAAAAGCAACGTAGACAGCATAAATAAAGTTTCTACGCATGCGCAGTTCATCCGATCCTAAAAATACAAACGGAACTCCCTGCAAAAATGGATCTCTGAATATAGCCCACAGTCTCTAGAAGCTTCAGAGTCTGGATTCAGTAGCAAAACACAAGTTTTTACTGTTATTGGACCTGATTCACACTTAAGAATCTTCTTAAAATAAGAACTTAAAGTCACTCCTGGGCAAAACCATGTTGATTGCAGGGGAGTCATATTTCATCTGTTGCAAACAGTATTAGAGTTGAGAGGTGATGTTTCCTATCCCAAGTATAAATAACAGTGTGATAGTAAAGCTGGTCAGTACCTGTGCGCAGTAAGCTATTCAAAGATATATCCCTGCATGCAAAGAATACAATTAACTTGACTCCCCCCGAAAACAACATGGTTTTGCCCAGGCGTATCTTTAAGTTCTTATTCTAAGAAGATTCTTAAGTGTGAATCAGGTCCATTATTATTAACGCTTATCTATACAGCGCCATGAATTGTCCACAGCACTTTTCATAGAATATTAGACATTCACATCTCCCTATTGGAGCTACATACTAAGGTCATACATACACAGACTTGGGTTAATTTAGTCAGCTGTCAATTGACCTACAATCATGTTTTTCGCACGTGGGCAGAAACCAGAGCAAATAGAGGAAACCCACACAGACACAGGGAGAACATACAAACTCCACACAGATAAGGCCTAGTGCAGGAATTAAACTTATGACCTCAGTGCTGTGAGACACAAGTGCTACTCACTGAGCCACAATGCTACAATGTCAACTACAGGCACATCAACAGTCAAATCCTAAGCAGTGGAACAAACCGGACACTCTAGAAAAAAGATATTCTGCAACCATTGGCAAGGAAAGGTTATGATGGACAACCAAGCACTATTATTATTAGACATATGAACTAGTATATTGAGTAAAAGCTGATCTTAGAGCTTTTTGTTGTGGACCGGATACTAATTTAGTATTATTATGATAGCAGACCTCTGGATTGCCCTGCAATTCTAATTTGCAGAAGTGTAAAGGGAGAACACTCCCCTTCCACTTATGGGGTAACACACTGTCCTCATTTAAAGTAATACTGTCTACACAAGTTATGTAGCCGTTAGATACGTATCTTAACTATGTGCGGTCTTTAAAGCAGGGAAAATACACACTTTTAGTTAAGGTTATCCTATGGCACTGGTAAGTGCCATTAGGCACCTAAAATAGGGGTGGAGCGGGGGGAGTGGACTGGAGAAGTTGGCGCGGGGAGACATGCGTATTCACACCTATGGATCACACACTTAAGTGAGAATCCAATCCTTTATCTGCATGATAATTTCACATATATGTAAGCAGGGCCGGTGCTAGCATGTCTGGCGCCCCCCCTTCAAAATATTAATTTGCGCCCTTCTCCCATCATGTGTCTCCAGCCCCCCCCAGTATCCCCCATATTGTGCCTGCAGCACCCCCCGTACTCCCATTATATGCCACCAGCCCCCCAGTACTCCTATCATGTGTCTCCAACTACCACCCAGTACTCCCATCATGTGCCTCCAGCCCCCTCCAGTAATCCTATCATATGTTCTCAAACCCCCCCCCATTTCTAGTATTCCCATAATGTGACACCAGCCCCCAAATTTTCTTCCTCCGAGGCGCTCTCCTCCTCCAGCAGACAGCTCATATAGGAAGTTCCTGTATGAGCATCTGAGGCAGTTACACACAGCAGCTGACATCAGCGCTCTATGTAATTGCCGTGGCAGCTCATGCAAGAACCTCCTTTATGAGCTGCCTGCCAGTCTCCATCGCATCCGACACCTATGGCAGCGGGGGATAGCAGGATGAGGGGAGCGCCTCTCTGGCTTAGCGCCCCCTTCCTCGCTTACCCCACTTACCATGTTCCGCCAGCCCTGTATGTAAGTACACAAGAGACAGGGAACATGGTTCAGAGAAAATATGTTAAGCTAAGCTAAGGAGTTCATCATAGTGAGGGTGGAAGGAAAGAATTAAGGAGAGGGTAATTGGTACCCACCAAAGAAAAGTTGAGCTCCACTTTGCTAAGGTATTTGTTTATACAATCACTACCAATAAACAAGTAAAACAAATACCAAGTCATTTTAGTACCTAGTCAGTAAGACCTATTGAAATACTTGTGTATTTAATACCACCATTGGACATGTAACAATTAACTCTAAGATCATCCTGTACTTAAAACACTATTTCTCATATACACATCACAGTAAAAGTTTCAGTAGTTGGTTGTCCATAGGGTTGATAGACCCCACTGGTTGGAGCATCTTGCTGCAGATATTTAATAGCGTTAGAAATCTCTTCATTCAGTTTATTTTACAGTTAGATATGTTGCAACCCTATGGTCTGTTCTAACGCTGGAACAGCTTGGATGGCCATTTTGGACATGCGTTTAACAGCTGCTGATCCGCTCATGACTAGGCCGGCTTCAGTAGAGGGCGCTGCAGGGAGTAGTAGAGCAGCAATAGTAATGGAACATTCTGGCTCTTAATAAAAGAGAACATCTTGAAAGCTGACATATTGGGCTGGATCCAGACTTAAGTAAGTGCTTGAAATTAGTTACTCCTGGGCTAAACCATGTTTATTGCAGGGCAGTCATAGTTCAGTTGAGAGGTGATGTTTCCTATCCCAAGTCTAAATAACAGTGTGATAGTAAAGCTGGTCAGTATCTGTGTGCTGTAAGCAATTCAAAGATATATCCCTGCATGCAAAGAATACAATTAACTAGACTCCCCCTGCAATCAACATGGTTTAGCCCAGGAGTAACTAATTTCAAGCACTTAGTTAAGTCTGGATCCAGCCCATCTTGTGTACTTTCTACAACCTTCTATAGCAGGTCAGTAAAAAAGACAACAAAAAGTGGTAAATGGCAAAAGCAAGGTATGTCCTAATAATAGTGTGTTATATTTGAGTAGCATGATAAGACATCATAAGGTTAAAAAGGGATGAAATGTTTATACAACGTATACTGCTTATATAGTTACTGGAGATTGTGACTGAGAGAGTAATTCATAAAGTCCAGCACTTCTTCAAAATTGTATTTATGCAAGATAAATATATTTTCATTGTGAATGTGATGATGTTATTGCTAAACAGTAAGGGTTCATTTACCTGGACATTCTGTCCAGTATTATAATAAAAAAATAGAAATGTTGGTATTTTGCGCCATAATACGGTAATGAACCATAAAACATTAAAAGCTGACATCTATGTGTGCTGTCTACAACATTCTACAACAGTTACCAGGTCTGACTTCAGATGCTGATTGGAAACCTGTAACACACAGCTATTCCACAAACACGATGAACAGCCGTTCCTTTGTTCAAGCACAGGGCCGTTTCTATACACATACACAGAAGAGAGTTATTGTTGTGCCCAGTTAAACCTTTCCTAAAATCAGAGAAAAATCTGTCATACATGGCGGGCCGCCCGGATGGGGAAGGTTGAATGGGGCTTTAGAAATCATTAAAACTTGTTTACTTACCATTTAGAAGCTACTGACTTCCTGCAGAGATAAGACAAGTGAGATTTTGTCACCCATTCAGTTCACAGCAGTCATACACCAATGTAGTGGGGTGTTGTTTGCCACTCAGAATGGCCCTTTTATGACAGGGCAACATCCCACTGCCGGCGTGAGCTACAAGGAATTCCCATTGATCCATCCCCTCCATGCAGCCTAACCCTAAGACTCTCCTTCTATGCTGCATCCCCTCCCGACAGCCTAACCTTAAGATTCCCCTTCTCTGATCAATGCCCTCCATGTAGCCTAACCCTAAGACTCCCCTTCTAAGCTCTATCCCCTACCCACAGCCTAGCCCTAAGACTCTGCATAAACCAAGAGAAAACAAACGCACTAGGTTCAATAATAAAGGTGGCGTGGTATCCCTCTAATGAGGGGTGCTACAGGTAGTGAAATATATATTACAAAGAAAAAAAGAGAGAGTTACTAGGAACTCCCAACACACTACCTAATGTGCACACACCTACGTCAATGTGTAAAGAAACAATGTATCTAGTACAAGAAATCTACAGATTAGAAAAGTAAAATCACTATTTATTGAAATGAATTAAAATGTAATATATGCAAACTATACCACGGTGTACAATATTTAAGGCAAAAAAGGTAGTAGGATACAGCAAATAATATCAGCACAGTAATCTATGAAATCATAGAAACTAATCAAGTTGCAACATAATATTGTTCATGATAGTACTCATCCTCAAAGGCCACCGGACAAGATGTTGGAAAGAGGTTCCCAATATGCCAGTCAGCGTTGTGCCAGTCAGCGTTGGCACACCTTGTTCTATCCAAGTTGAACTGACCCTAGTGTCCACTAGTGTCCTCATGGGCCAGGCAGGTTTCTCTCCCTCCCTGCACTTGTGTTGAGCCGAAGGGAAACCGTCTCCGTTGCTGGATGTAGCAACACATTTACAGACAAATGGATATCAGAGATAAATTTGGCAAAATACATAAGATCATGCAATTTACTAACTACGACTGAACCCACGCAGTCTATTGCTTAATTAATATGTCCTTGCGGTAAGTACTACGTGGGTAAGACTATACGCAAGTTCAAAGTCAGGTTACTTGAACACTGAACACTGGGCCGTATGCAGAGTTTACGACATGTTCTACTGCGCATGCGCAGTAATTTTGTAATGTAATCTACGTTACTTGTTGCAACATAGATTGCGTATATGCGGTCTTTAAGACACCCCTCGCCAGACATTTCCTTAAACAACATGGTTCTAATCCCCTAGGTTTGAAGGCTTCCATCCTAGAAAAAATCCTAAAAGACCAGAGAGGTAGCGATGTGAACCGCATTCTCCTGCAAAAGGAACTCAGATGGATTTACCTATCAGATTCAGAATTTCCTGGGGGCCTTAATGAAAAAATGGTGTACACACCCTTTTTATAATCTATAATGTTCATAATAACAATGGACCTAATTCACACTTAAGAAGCTTCTTAAAATAAGAACTTAAAGTCACTCCTGGGCTAAACCATGTTGATTGCAGGGGAGTCATATTTCATCTGTTGCAAACAGTACTAGTGTTGAGAGGTGATATTTCCCAGCCCAAGTCTAAATAACAGTGTAATAGTAAATCTGGTCAGTATCTGTTTTTAGTAAGCAATTCAAAGATATATTCCTGCATGCAAAGAATACAATTAACTTGACTCCCCCTGCAATCAACATGGTTTAGCCCAGGAGTGACTTTAAGTTCTTATTTTAAGAAGCTTCTTAAGTGTGAATCAGGTCCAATATTACAATCCTATATTTTTTCCATCCTCTCCTGTATGATTATTGACATTATCTTGTCACTACTCATCAATATCCATTTTTTTCATTTATTTTCAGATGGGCTTTTTTACACAATCCTATTTTCCAATTACCAATCATGTATTAGTTTATATTATGTCCTACTCTCCAATTAATAATCATGTATTGGTTCATACTATGTCCTCAATCCACATTTGCCAAGCAATATTATCTAGGAATTGTCCTCCTTTGCTGTATAATTATTACAATTAGAACTGGATCTCAGTACTATTAGTATATATCCCTATACATGCAAAATTGAGACCTTATACCTTTAAGATAACCCTGGACTTTCTGGAATGGGTCCTGCCTACAGAGCGGATCTTACATTGGATTGCTAACGGTGTAAACTATCTCTTTTTTAGATACTGTAACAAGTGTGACCTTCCTGAACAACATTGTATCACTTTCCATAATGTATCTTTTTCTATTTGACACGGCTTTGTATTAATACTGATTTTCTTTACAATCATAGATTCAACTCTGTTGTCCAATAAGGGTGTGTCCTCTGTAATGTGATTGGCATAGAATCTCGATAAATATCCAGGACTCACACCATAGCCTCATTCTCCCCGTCGAAGCTAAAACGTGAAATGCGCGTAGGAGGATGTTCTGATTTCCGGCAGACTTAGCTACAGGAGAAAACCTGCTGCCCATGTGTTGCTACATCTGCCAATGGAGACTGTTTCCCTCGGCTTAACACAAGTGCAGGGAGGGAGAGATACCTGCCTGGCCCATGAGGACGCTAGTTGACACTAGGGTCAGTCCAGCTTGGATAGAACAGGGTGTGCGAACGCTGACTGGCATAACGTCTTGTCCGGTGGCCTTTGAGGATGAGTACTATCATGAACGATATTATGTTGCAACTTGCTTAGTTTCTATGATTACATAGGACTGTGCTGATATTATTTGCTTGTATCCTACTACATTTTTTGGCCTCAAATATTGTACACCGTGGTATATTTTGCATATATTACATTTTAATAAATTTCAATAAATAGTGATTTTACTTTTCTAATCTGTAGATTTCTTGTACTAGATACATTGTTTCTTTACACATTGATGTAGGTGTGTGCACATTAGGTAGTGCCTTGGGAGTTCCTAGTAATTCTCTCTTTTTTTCTTTGTAACCCGAAGACTCCCCTTCTAAGCTCAATCCCCTCCCTGCAGCCTAAGTCCACTAACCTGTTGGGGTTTTGGCTCAGGTACCGTCTGGTCCTGTCGAGTGCTGCGCAGGGTGTTGTGGAAGGTCCGGATGTCAGAAAGGTAATGAATGGGTAAGTTTCCCAAAAATAAATTTGCAATACTTACCCATTCATTATGAAAACTTTCTAATTAGTGACATTTTCAAAATAGAGACAGTTGACAATTAGCTGTCAATTGTATGTATTTCGAAAATGTCATTTTTGGAGCGGCGAACTAAACCCCTGTAGTGCATCGCTGGCACTGAATGGATGGAGAAAGGGGTACCCCCTCTCTTGTCAGATACCTGCAACAGTCTTAGTCTACAGTTTCCCTTTAATGCTATATTATATGTCAAATCCTTTGTGAAACCAGTGCTTCCATTCTCTGTAACTTACAGATCATCAAAAAACATAATACATGTGCTCTGTGGTTCTAAAGTAGACATTAAGTATTCCAGCTTTTTATACCGAAGAGGGTTACTAAGTGACATAGACAGTTGAGGTTTAAGAAATGCACATAAATCTCAAAAACCAATAAAATGTCATCTGTAGCTTCTAGGAGTGAAAAGATTCTTAACTTATACCCAGGCTAGCTTCTATCTTTATCTTCAATGAATGCATGGCAAACAGCAAGACATACATGTAGCAGCAAGGGTGAATTCTGCAAAGAGCTGATAAAAAGAACCTACACGTTTAAATGTCTGACTCATCACCTTGTGTTTTTGAAGCAGAGGAGCAACAAGATAGGACAGGCCATATGTAAGAAGTGCATTGATTTTCCCAATCATTGGAAAAAAAATATTCCGTTAGCAAATTTTATCACTTCCTCTTATGCTTTCATCTTCTGACAGTGCTGCTAACTCAATTTATATTTTAAGTAAGTCATTTATAACAAAAGCACTGCACAGCAGTCCTTCTTGGACATGGTGGTTTTTAAGATTGTGTTAGCAGCACTATGGTGTATTAAAAAAATGTTATGGCATTTGAGGGCTGTAAGAATCTGCCATGAAACCAACTATAGTTGGCAGATAGTGATGGACCATCAAGGTGGCAAACCAAACACTCTTTATCATTTAAGATGGCAACACAGGAATGCTGACTTAATGGGCTGATTATTGAATGGTGAGTGGCATAGATTATATTTTACATTTAAAACACTAACAAATTGCTCTTGATATCATATCTTCTGCTGTGTAAACATTATGCAATGTTGCAGAATAACATCAGGAGGTTGCGTAGTGTGTGGTGGGCTCGGGGCTGGTGCTAGGTCTCTGAACATTCTAGGCCCTAGACCCTATTTACCCTCAATTTAGTTTGAGATTTAGGCTATCCTTATATTTATCCCAAGCATGTTTAAACTGTTCAACCACCTCAGATGGGAGGCTATTCCACTTATCTATCACCCTTTCAGTGAAGTCATTTTTCCACACATTTCCTACCACCCTCCAGTTTATATCCATGCCCTCGTGTTCTATTACATCTCTTCCTTTAAAAAATGCCCCCTCCTCTAGTCACAACCCTTGATATATGTGAAAGCTGCTATCTATCCCCCCTCTCCCTTCTATGTCAAAGCTATACATGTTTAGTTCCTTTAGCCTTTCTTGGTATGATTTGTGACTCATGCCATGGACCATTTTAGATTTTAGATTAGAACTGGGAGACATTAAGAAAGAAAGAAATATTAGGAGAGAGGTGGGGATTTGAAGCTGGATTAAGACAGTGGCATATTGACAAAAAGAGGTGAGAGGGAGAGGAAGATAAATAAAGAGAGAGAGATTAGGAGTGATGTAAGGATTAAGGACCAGACCCAGACGCTTTTCGTACATGTGGGAGTCTGAAATTCCATATGGAAGAGGGGAATGAACTCCCCTGTCACGCCCCTCTGCCTAAAACAGCCAATCAGATTCTAGCTCTCACTTTCTTTTTACATACTAGAGAATGTCAGCTAAAATCTGGTTGCTATGGACAACATCTCCACTTTTCCAAACCCGCATCTTAGTAAATCTGGCCCTAGTTAACTTACGCTGCCATACTTCCGCTAATTCGCACGTGACCCCTAAATCCTTCCCCTACTGTACAATTTTAATCTCCTCCCCACCCTGCCCATTTTACATAGTTTTGGCAGGCGGAGTGAAAGACCTGCCCGTTGGACGGATCTCCTATTGTACAGAACAGAGTTTTGTGCAATTGAAGTTCCAGAAGTAAATCTGTGCGTAACATCTGGAGTGCACATGCGTTCTTCCCTCCAGACACCCGACTTACGCACTTTGCGTACATAAGTCGGGTGTTGGACGGTAGTCTGGATCCAGCCTTAAGAGAGTGGGAAAGAAGAAAGGTATTAGGAGAGAAGTAGAGAGAGAGGGATAGAAGAGAAAAGCTGGAATTAGATGGGATTAGAATGGAAAAGAAAAGATCAGATAAGAGAGATAAGGCGAGAGGGGGGATAAGAGTTAGAGATAGAAGTAAGAGAAATTATGAAAAATAAGAGATTAGTGCCTAGATTTACTAAAGTCGATTTTGTTGAAATCGACGGCGTTTGCTTGTTTTTTTCATTGATTTTGAAATCTCCAATTTAGTATTGTCAACTCAACCAACAAATCACCGGACATGGAGGTTTTTTTTAAAACGATGGAGATGAACTTTCTCTGGCGATTTTTTACATTGGGAGCATGCAAATCTCAGATTTACTATGAGGAGAGTTGCAAAATCGCTGGAGATTGGGCCCAAAATCCCCAGAGATAATAGAGGTGGGTGTGAGTGGAGAGTTTGGTCAAATCGCTGTCAATTGGTCTGCAAGTTATCCTGGTGCCTATAAAAATTATGTTAGAAGGGCTAACAGCTGAAGATTTTGGCTTATATTTCAAATATGTGTGCTTTTGTAAATATGCTGCATGCAATATTTTACATGGGTGCTGTGGCCTTACTTAGGGTCACAGAAATGGGTAATTCAAGTATAATAAAAAGGGGAATATTCACCAACATATTTGTGCTCACAAACATTACTCAAGATAAAATTACAACAAAATATAGAAACATGCAGTAAAATAAACAGAACCGGTGATTTAAATAGCCAGAGTTTAACATCACACATTGCTGGAGTTTAACACCAAACATCGCCGATACAACTACGGCGATGTATGGCAATTTACTCAGTTGATTTAAATCCCCCTTAGTAAATCTAGGCCTAGAAGAGAAAAGAAGAGGGGGGGAAGTCCTTTAAGGCATATCCGTTGGTCTACTTCTACAAGTCTTGTGGTTAATGAATGACCCTCCTTTAAGGTTTCAACAATGTTAAAGTTTCGGTGACTGAAGTTAGGAACAAAATAATGTTTGTTCCCTGAAGACTGATTTGTTGTTACACTACGTAAATATCAGAGAAATGGGAAGAGAACTTACATCATGAAAAAGTCATTAGGACAGTAGACTCTTCTTTAAAGACAGGTGGCCTCTAAATAGAGGAGCTTTTAACTTGTCACCAGATGCCATGAAATGCACTTCATCTGGCATCTCAATTTATACCTTTACCTGAACACTACAATAAGCAGCTTCTCTAAGCGTCTGACAGCTCGACTGGGAGCTCCCTGGCAATCATTCAGGAGGTTACAAATACCATGCAGCAGTGTGTTCTTTGATCGCAGCGGTCTCCATTGTAACACACAATATTACAATGTTACATATGTTTGCAATCTTGCACATTGCCACTAATTATGCCAAAAGTCACAAATGTCCACATTTTGGTGGGATTGTCCTCCTTTGGTTGGGGGTTCTGGCCCTCTGTCCCAGCTTTATCTGACATATAGGAAAAATGGTATTACTCTTAAAAAGGATGATGTAATTGTTGCTATGGCAACAACTGTATCAGTGACAGCGTTTATTTAATAAAGAAAAGTTGTATATCGGAATGGGTATAATGTTGAATTTTCTTATTTTTACAAGGTACCCATTTCCAATGTTGTTAAGGTTAGGCTACAGGAAGGGGATGGTTAGGATAAAGATGCAGAGAGGAGTTAGAGTTAGAGAAGAGTTTTAAGGTTAGGCTGTGGGACAAGGATGATTAGGATTAGGAAAGGGTTAAGGTTAGGCTGTGGGGTGAGGATGGTTAAGATTAGAAGGGAGTTAAGGTTAGGCTGTGGGATGGGAATAGCTAGTTAGGAGAGGTTTTCGGTGCTCCGAAAAGGTAAGAGAAAATAGTCCCCCCCCTCCTTTCCCTAATTCTAACCCTAACCCCCTCCCCCTCACTACCCTAACCCTAACCTTTCCTTCTCTGCAGCCTGACCCTAACCCTCCCTTCCTGGCAGCCTGACCCTAAACCACCATCTCCCGCAGCCTGACCCTAATTCTCCCTGCCCTGCAGCCTGACCCTAACCCACCATCTCCTGCAGCCTGGCCCTAACCCTCCCTACCCCGCACCCTGGAGAGGTTACATACCTTTCCCTGCGGTCCGGCGATATCGGCGGCGGCAGTATTTCCGAATAAGAATGGGTGAGTATGCCGATCGGAATTCAGAATAGTGACACCCGAAAAGAAACTTTCGAATGTCCCTATTTCATCAGAGTTTCTGACCGGTTAGGTTGCGCAAAAGGGAACAGTTAGATTAAGATGAAGAAAACCTACCAGTCCCCTTTGGACTCTTTGTACACACACTAGTCATGGGTGTTTAAATATAGAGCACTAAACTACACACATTAGAAAGTACAACAGCAATGATTGGGTGCCATCTGCACCAATCACTGGTGCTCATGGCAAATAAAATTTGTCATAATAAGGGGAGCAAGCGACTACCTAGAACTTTCACAGCTTGTTTCCTGATCCTCGGCAATATGTCCATGTTTACACTGTGATGTGTACAAACTCATTGGTGATATGGTCACACCAACTTCCCCATCAGACTTCCTGCAACATTGTGAGATATGATTATGTTGCTTTGATTGACAGCACTGTTCAAAGGATTTGTCACATCTGTGGAAATCTTGTTATAGTAATGGAAATATAATTAATTATTAGGTGTGACTTTTTAGCTTCTATAATGTATGTTTCCTATCAATCAAGTAGATAGATGACCACAAAATCTTATCCATCAAATGTAGGTGTTTTTTGATTAAAAGAGATAGTGCAACAACTTTGGAGTTGGAGAGTATGTACAAACATTTGTTTTACAATTTATTCCTTTACTATATGAGATAAAAACACATTAATATGTATTTATCAGGGAGCGATGGGAAATAAGTTGTGTTCTGCGGCTCTCTAGAAAGCTTGATAAATTGATGAGCTATAAATTAGTAATGAACAAAACTATGTCTTACAAAAGGTCAGTTCCTGTTCTCTGACTGGCAAATCTACTCTCTAAAGCTAATTACACCCATCACAGTTGGATTTGTGGATAATATTATTACTTTTGATCTTTCCTATTTTGTTTTGTTTATATATATTTTAGAAACTCTACACAAAGCAAGTCAAGCTGAATATTCATATCATCTGAGGTTTAGCCAGTATTATAAAAGGAGGGGAGGTAAAGACTGAAAAATAGATAATAGTTAATAATAGATTATTATGGGGCATATGGACATATAAAAAATTAGTGGTGAGCAGTTCGAATTGTGTGAAATAGATCCGAAATTAAGGGTTCCAAAGTGAACTGAGTCGGGACTTGGTTCCTCCCAACAAACTCAGCTCACAAATGGAAACAAAACACCATTTTTCTTCATTCACATTTTTTTTTTTTTTTTTAATACAAATCTCGGATTTTGGATTCTACATTATATAAGACAATGTTGGCTGCCATTTTAGTGATGTATTTTTAGCTACAGAAACCCTATTGATTCTAATAATACAGTGTATCAACACAGAAAGGTGCAAATGACACAATTTAAGTACTTTTACAAAAATATTTGATTAAAGAAATCCGAATCCAATACTAAAATATTTGAGTTTTTCTTTTCAAAACCAAAGCACAGCAAAGATTTAGAACCAAATCCAAAACACGGGGGTCACCACTAAACTCTACTATAAGTAATAGATTTCTAAATGCTCCCATAGTAGGGTTCCATAATAGTCTAATAGTAAGATATATTGCAGTCCATTAAGTGCTACTATAGGTCATATGAGCTTCTATTATTAACAGAGCTCAATAAACCAAATAGTTGGAATTAAAATTCTCCCCTATGTCTTCTCAAAAACCTCTATCCCCTTCAATCTCTTCAAACACCCCTTTACTTACTTTTGCTGTCTTCTGTCCTCAACCTCCTCCAACTCTGCAGTGTGTTTGTCTAATTTCCATGATGTTGGCAAAGGATTAGTCTGTCAAAGTTGAGCCTGGGGAGAAGGTCCTAACTGCTTGCATGGCCAAAGCCCTTTGGAACCCATGCAAAGCAGTTCAGGAATAGTTTTGCGACTGCATTAGTTGCTAAATGGCACAGCCATATCTTTTGATAAAGTCTGTTTCAGCAGGCAACGTGTGCGGTAGTTGGTGGCTGCAATCAGGAGGGGGGACTGAACTGGCCCAAGGTCATATCCCCCTAACCCAGCTTGACTGGTTGCAGTCCCCGGTTACAAAGTTTCATTTCCGAAATAGGGACATCCAAAAGTTCCTTTTCGAATGTCCCTATTTCGAATATCCTCCAGTTAAGAATTTTTTTCAGAATTGGTGAGTATATGCCTATAGGCATACTCACCCATTCTTGTTCGGAAACACCGCCGCCGGTACCGCAGGACCACAGGGAAAGGTGAGTAACTGCTCCAGGGTGCAGGGAAGGGAGGGTTAGGGTCAGGCTGTAGGGGAGGGAGGGTTAGGGTCAGGTTGTGGGAGAGGGAGGGTTAGGGTCAGGCTGCAGAGAACGGAGAATTAGGTTCAGGCTGCGGGAGATGGTGGGTTAGGGACAGGCTGCAGGGAAGGGAGGCTTTGTGTCAGGCTGTGGGGAAGGGAAGCTTAGTGTTGAGAGGGGAGGGTTAGCGTTACAATTAGGGGAATGGTTGGGGTACTTTTTCCCTTACCTTTCAGAGCACCGAAAGTTTGGTGCTCCGTGGATCGATTGCCATGCCTCATTGAGGCATACTGAAATCCCAGTTTGAAACTGGCTGGGAGAAAACGGACCTATCGAAATAGGGCCTTTCTTTCCACAGACCCACACCCCAGCTTGACCCTGAGCTAGCATGACCAAAAGTCATGAGAGTAACACATTGCTGTAAGCATCTTTCCTGGAAGCTAGTCACGGAAATATTGCTGGGCACCACACAGACCATTAATAGCCTCGTCGCTCAGCATGTTTAATCTGCAACAGGCACCTTCCCCTGCACCCCCCATAGCTACACCACCGCATATTGCAAAGCTAATTTACCATCTTTTATGCCACATTATAGAAACTGATCATGAGAACGCATTTATCTAGATTTGTAATGGATTCAATCAATCAATCAAATGCTTGCACCAACTGTGTTTTGCACCATTACATTTTTGAATTTTAGCAATCTGTCAGCATTCATTTAAATGTCAAAACTGTTGGGATTGCTCCATAGAACTCTCCTTTCTATGTTGTGTCCATTAGAGTCAATGATATTACTCAACAAAAAAAAACTCTCAAACTTCCCTGATGAGAAGTGGTTACTGCTAAATGCTCTTTTATAGTGAAAACATTTTAACACCGGCTCAAGACGAATGATGATTTGAAAATTGAAAATGGAAATGCATTTTGTTAGACAGAGAACAAGGGCTACAAGCTTTAAATTACATTCAATATATCAAGTATTTTAAGCTACGTGTTGGCAATTTGTTTTTAATATCTGATGTCAGCTAGCTGTCTGTAGCAAATTAAGCATATCGACATATTTTAAGCAAATCACGCTGAGTCAGATATTCCAACGCCAGATTTTTTTTTTTTATCACCAGTTAGTCATTTCTATCGGTGCTGATATTTAGAGAATGAGACTGAATTCTTCACCATTGTTAACACCTTATAAATCAACAAGTAATTTATTCACTTAATAAAAGACATTAGAAATGTGCTGGCTTCTAGAGCTCAAATTTAAATGGAGGTCATTCCAACCTCTTCTGCTTGAAGGGGTGACATGGTCACTGTCTCCAAAAAAATTAAATTCAGTAACAGCTCTGATCCAGTACCGAAAAAAACATTAAGGGTTCATTTATGAAAGTATGATTTGCAAAAATCACTTTGTAAATGACTATATTTATTGATAGTAAAATTGAAAAGTTCCATACATATAATCATCAGATGTCATAAATATTCAAATCATCAACTCTAGTTGTAAATGTGTACAATAAATACAGCACACGTACAGTAATGTATACTGGCCATTGAAATGGCAATAAACCAGGGTTGCCGATTCTCCCGGGAGACTCCAAAAATTTGGGCAGTTCTCCTCCTATCCCGGGAGAGCTTCCTAATCTCCCGCAAGTGACTTGAGCCCCGTGGCTTCATGGAAACCACGGCCTCAATTCCTGCAGCCTTGCCTAGCAACACTAGTATACTAGTGTTGCTAGGGACAGGGAGGGATTTGATGACGCAATTTGCACCATCAAGCCCTGCCCCGATCCCTATTACAGCTAAAAACAGGCAAGTATTAGTCAACCCTGCAATAAATGTTATGAAAGATAAAGATAAGGGGCCAGATTTACTAAGCTGCGGATTTGGAAAAGGAGAAATGTTGGCCATAGCAACCAATCAGCTTCTAGATTTCATTTAACTATTGCATACTAGAGAATGTCAGCTACAATCTGATTGGTTGCTATGGGCAACATCTCTCCCCCGCCTCCCCGACCAATCTAAATCGCTCCCTTCTCACACTTCTATCTAAACACTCCCCGAAGCGGCATTACGCCACCTCTTTCTACTTAAAATACTCTGTGCGGTCTTTAAAGACTGCACGGAGGCAATCAATGTACCTAACTAGTACATAAATTGCGTAAATGACCTACTATGCATGCGTAGTAGGTGATTTACAAAGGATCCACACTTAAGAAGCATCTACTTAGGTGTGAATAGTTAAGAGGGATGTATGTTAATAGTACCATAATGACTGTTACCTACTGTCCTGACTTCTGCACATTTAACATGAGCATTATATCATTTTACATGGGGATGGTTCAGAAATCTTAAAGTACGGTTCTGCAAGCACAACTCTTGTACGATTAAGGGAAACGGCTTACACTTGCCCTTGCGGTAGTTACAGGGATCCCGCAACACAGGGGCATTTCAAGAAGTGAGGTGGCCCTGTGCAGGATTTGTACATGCCCCCCCCCCTCCGTACCTAAGACAGGACTGTCCCGATTCACGGACCTCAAAAGGGACGGGCCCTAACTGCGCTGTAAGCCACGCCCCCTTTTTGGCCCGCGAATAGGGACAGTCCCACCACAGGGGAATGGGGCTCATTCTGCATCTTCCCTCCGGAAGATCTTAGTGAGAAGAAATAGATGCTGAATGGCCCTCCCTTCCCCTGCCAACCCTTGGTGCAGGATGAATGCCACAGGGCCCCCCCTGTTCTGAGGGGCCCGTGTGCACTGCACACCCTGCACCCATTATAGATACGCCAATGTAGCAACAGATCTCCACTGCTGCTCCACTGTTATTTATTATTACATTTTCAGTTGCTAATAAAATCTTTTCATATATTATTAAGATTTATTACACTACAATGAGCTTTTTTTCTCTTTTCCTTGATGATCAGTAGGATGAGTGTAAATTATTTTTCAGAAAAATAGATTGGTTGACTCTGAAACAATAAGGGCTAGATTTACTACACTGCAGTGAAGGGAAAGTGGAGATGTTGTGCATAGCAACCAATAAATTAGTGTTGTTTTTATTATTGTGGGGATAGATGGCTTTCCCATGCCTCCCAGCATTTCAGAATTGGAAACAGGGGCAACATTTTGCGACATGGTAGAGGGGGGGGTGTCTTGTTCCTCCCAATGGGCGTGTCTGGGAAAATTGGGTGTGTCTTGCACCGAGGCGGGTCTAGTGCCTGCCCCTTTTATTAATTCAGCCATCCATATGTCTGCCCCTTATTATTTCTCCAAACAGCTATATGTCCGCCTCCATATGTCTGCCCCATTCATTATTTCTCCAGCTTCCATATGTCTGCCCCTTTATTATTTGTCCAGCCTCCATATGCCTGCTCCTTTATTATTTGTCCAGCCTCCATATGCCTGCCCCTTTTTATTTGTCCAGCCTCCATATGCCTGCCCTTTTTTTATTTGTCTAGCCTCTATGTCTACCCCTTTATTAAATGTGTGCCCCTAGTATATGTCTGCCCCTTTATTATTTATCTAGCCTCCATATGCCTGCCCCTTTATTATTTGTCTAGCCTCCATTCCCCCTTTACTTTATTAAATGTGTGTCCCTAGTATATGTCTACCCCTTTATTATTTGTCCAGCCATCCATATCTGCCCCTTTTTATTATGTCCAGCCATCTATATCTGCCCCCTGCCCCTTATTATTATGCCCAGCCATCCACATCTGTCCTTTATTATTATGCCCAGCCATCCATATCTGCCCCTTATTATTATGCCCAGCCATCCACATCTGTCCTTTATTATTATGCCCAGCCATCCATATCTGCCCCTTATTATTATGCCCAGCCATCCACATCTGTCCTTTATTATTATGCCCAGCCATCCATATCTGCCCCTTATTATTATGCCCAGCCATCCACATCTGTCCTTTATTATTATGCCCAGCCATCCATATCTGCCCCTTATTATTATGCCCAGCCATCCATATCTGCCCCTTATTATTATGCCCAGCCATCCATATCTGCCCCTTATTATTATGCCCAGCCATCCATATCTGCCCCTTATTATTATGCCCAGCCATCCACATCTGTCCTTTATTATTATGCCCAGCCATCCATATCTGCCCCTTATTATTATGTCCAGCCATCCATATTTGCCACTTTATTACTTACCTTTGGTGTCTTCTCCCTTCCTTCACGGTGCTGTCTCTCTGTCTCTCTGTCTCTCCCTCTCTGATGATTGCGGCCACGTGGTGCGGAAGTATAGGTAATACAGGGCTCCTACAGGAGCCCTGTAGGACCAAATCTCTTTTCTAGAATAGCAGTGACCGCATAGGTTCAGTCACTGCCATTCACAGTAACAGGTTTGGTCTTACAGTGCTCCTATAGGAGCCCTGTATTTCCTGTACTGTGCTGGAAAAGCCCTGCCGCATATACAGCAGCAGGGCTTTACAACAAAAAAAAAAAAGAAAAACAGCGGGACTGTCCCGCTGGAATTGGGACAGTTGGGAGGCATGTTTTCCTCAAATGCCTCTCAAGTTGTACGATAGTTCTAAGAGCTGGCATTATTGCATACCCTCCAACATAACCAATTCCATTAGGTACAAAATACTCTGCTCCTAAGTTTCCAACTGTCAGCTACTATGGTAACCACCTTTCTTGAAATAGTTTTTGAAATATCAGTTAATTCATTTAAACCAGGTGAGTGACAGTTTTAAGCTCAGGAGCAGATTAAATTGTACCGATTGGAATGGGTCATGTTGGAGGGTCTATTATTGTAGATGCAATAGGGAAAGTACAGGACTCAGCTATAGCATGGGCGCTTCTAGTAGGAGTGAAAAGGACTAAGACAATGTTGCAGTAAAAAAAGTCTCTAACGTTTACTATTAACAAAAAGCACTTTTCAACCTTGCAAATTACGGATTTTCTGACAAGCATTACCTAAAAGACTTTGTTTCTACACGTTTTTACTGTTTTCCAAATAAAACACTTTTTTTTACTGCAACATTGTCTTAGTCGTTTTCACTCCTACTAGAAGCGCCCATGCTATAGCTGAGTCCTGTACTTTCCCTATTGCATCTATCTATTCCTTTCGACTCGGGTGGAGCCGTCAACAGTACTCGCCCAGCACAGGCAGCTCCCATCTGCGCTCAGCCCTCAATGTGAGAGAAGGACACCAACTTTCTGGTCTATTATTGTATTTTAGGTTATTGTATTTGATAGTGTGAGTCTGGAAAAAAAGAATTGTCGCATTAAGTGACAATAGTGTAGAAACATTAAATCCTATTCTAACATGCATGCAGCCAATAACTTTCTTCAAGGCTTCTTTTTTCTGTTATAACCAAACACTCTAAAGCCAAGGGACTATTGCTCAACATAGATATGACTGCACTGAGGTGTACATATTAGGCCCAAAAGTGTGACCACATCGGTGAAGGTAAATGGGGTAGAGGACTTTGATCCAGAACAGTACCTTCAGGGAGGTATGATTATAACCCAAATAGAATATAGTTAGTACAAGTTTTGCAATATAAGGTGTGTAAACTTTGTACAATCTGTTCCTGTGCTTGCTGAGAAATCAATAGAATAATAAAAGTATAAACATGCTCCATACTGGGACTCATCAAAGTTTGCTAGAAAGAAAAATGAATTTTGTGCACAGTTAGATACAATTCACAGTTTGAGTCACAATACATAGTGAGTTATTAAAAAGTAAAAAAATAAAAAACCACATAAGTTGCTTTTATAATAAGCTGGTAGGAGCCAAGTTATAGATTATTCTAAATATTTAATTCCTTAATAAAAGCATTTTTTTCCCGATCAAAGACCATATTTACAGCTAAGAAGCAGAATCTTCTTAGGTGTGTATATTTAGTAAATGAACTACTACACATGCTCCTACAATAGTCCCTATTAAAGTTGAATTTAACCATTCCTTCACATACATTAATACACCTTTTCCAATTTTTTCTATTCTTCCTAAATAAATTATAACACGGTATAGCTAGGTCCCAGTCATGATTTTTATTGCACCATGATTCCGCAATTACCACAATATTAAGATTATCCCTCGACAGTATTGCTATAAATTCAGGGATTTTATTTCCTAAGCTGCTTGCATTTGCACACATTGCTCTAAGAGGTTGCATTATGAATCTCCTATTCTTCAATTTATTATTATTGCTAGATATGTTTATATTGCTTTTTCTGTTCTCTTTTCCCTTAGTTGCTGTGCTATCTGTCATTATTGACTGGCCACACAACACTTCTTGGGGGGAGCACCTATTTTTATTATTTGTATCACTGCCTCCCTCTCCTAGTTTAAGTGGTTTCTAATAAAGCATTAAAACTGCTCACTTAGAATATCTGTTCCCACAGAATATGGATGCAAGCCATCCAATTTATACAGGTTTTTGTTTTGCCAGATGGCATGGCTATGTTTTATTAACTCACTCCCCTCTATCGCTTGTAAGAATTGTCTTAAGTCAGCCTTAAGTCACACTTGTGGATCAGCGGTTTGTCTGACCGATGATCCATGCATAAGTAGGATTCCCATCCCACACTGTATAATTTAAATGCTTCCCCCCACCCACCTTTGCGGGCAGAGGGAAAGCACAGCCCCAGTTTACTTAAACTCCATCATATGGAACTTACAGAACCCACTTGCGCACTTTACAAGCATTTGCATTTAACTTCAAATTTTTTCTTGGTTAAATTTCTTGAATGGGGGCCACAAAACCATGAATGTACCAAACTCCAAGATTTCTGTTGCAAGGCCTGGCCACAGGTTGTCTATGCCTAGCAAAGTATATGTCTTGTCTTAGAATGGAGCTTTTAACAGGTGCCGATGCTAAACTGCATTTAAAAGGACTTCTTACAGACTAACCAATGCATCAGAGCTTCAGCCTCTGTCAAGGCTTCCTGACATTCCGAAACCCTTAACTGGCTTTCTAAAGTAGATAACTTCAAACTCAACAACCGTTTTTTGGAATATTCATCCACTGGAATTAAGACTCTCTAAAAGACTGTTGCAATTTTAACTAGAAAAAGACTTGTAAGTCTGTTTATTTTTATTACATTTCATTAAGATATTACTTTATAATAAAACCTACTGTATGTACTGATTTTATAGTACTGGTGCTTGCTTAGTATTTAGATCTAAATGTGAGGCGTACAAGTGCTGAGGACATGCAGAGCATTTTAAATCATGTGATGATAGAAAAAATGCTAAGCAACAACATTCAAGAATCATAATGTTCATTGTAGGTAATGAGATAGACTGTAACTGTATATATGTCATAAGGCATACTTGTTTATTAGGTACATGTATGAGGGAATGTAGATGCAGGAGGCATGTGGAAGCATTTTATATAAATGTGTATGGTGAGTTTTTGGATCTGAACAAGCTTTAATATCAGTTTAGCTTTGCGATATTAGATGACCTGTAAACTGGATCAGGATGTCAAGAACTACTATAGATAATCATGAGATGCAATAGTAACGTAATTTATTGGGTATTTTATGTTAAAACAATTATACTGTCTTTTATTATTGTCAAAATATTTAAGCATAATGAACAGTGGTTGGAGTGTAGGGCCTGATCCAGAGTTTTTGCCTAGGGAATGCAAGCGTCTCGCATTGTATTGTGATTCAAGTTTCCATGAGTGGAATTGATAGTACAGGAAATGAGAACACATCTGAAACATACAACTGGCAATGAAAATAAGCAAATGCAAGCTTTTCTTTAGATTTATTTATATTGCCATGTTTCATTATAAACTAGCAGAAGTGCCCGGCGTTGCCCGGGTTAAAATCTTCAAGTTATTAATTCAATGAGATGGATGCCTTCTAGAAAGTTCTATTCCGAACCCTAATTCCGAACCCTATTTCCGAACCCGAACCCTAATTCGAACCCTATTTCCGAACCCGAACCCTAATTCGAACCCTAATTCTGAACCCTATTTCTGAACCTGAACCCTCATTTTTAACCCTATTTCCGAACCCGAACTCTAATTAGAACCCTAATTCCAAACCCTAATTTGAACCCTATTTCCGAACCTTAGCAACAATGTCAATGAGAAGGTCTGAAACGCATGGCAGTCAAAAAGGAAAAGGCGCTTTTGGGGGAGGGGCGTACGAAGTAAGCGAGTTGTGGGCACATCCATTTCGCGTCATCTCAGAGCAAAACTGACACGGTGGCGTCAGGGTCACCTCCTCGAGGGCGTGGGGCGGCCGAAAAGTTTGAAGCCCATTGTTTCCTATGGGAAGGGCTGAAATGCATGGCAGTAAAAAAGGAAAATGCGCTCTAGGGGGAGGTGCGTATGGAGAAAGCAAGGGGGTACGCGTGTGTCTCGCGTCATCTCGGAGCGATAGTGACGCGGCAGCAGTGTTGCCTCCCAGTGGGTGCAGGGTGTCCGAAAAGTTCGACCCCCCCATTGTTTCCTGTGGGAAGGGCTGAAACACATGGAAGTCAATGGGGAAAACACGCCTTTAGAGGAGGGGCAAGAGCAAGGAGGTGACCCCTTCGGCCGGCCCCGTCCCGGAGCTTGGGTGACGCGGGGAGCCGAAAAGTTCCCCTGCCATTCTTTCCTATGGGGCCATGGTTTCCTTTGATTCCAAAGAGAGCCATTGATTCCTATGGGAACCCCCTTCCTACCCCACCCCTAGGGGTGTTAGGGGTGTCTTACCCCCACAACCCCACAATATTTTTTTCCAGATTGTAAGTGATATGTGTACCAAGTTTGGTGTAAATTCAGGTATTCCAGAATTATGCTGGAACATACACACATACATACATACAAACATACACACACACACGCACACACATACACACACATATACACACATACGCATATACACACATACACGTCCATTTTTAGATAGATAGATAGATAGATAGATAGATAGATAGATAGATAGATAGATAGATAGATAAAACAAGGCAAAACTAAAAAAAAATTAAAAAAAATGTAAAACATTAAATGAAAAGCATTTTCAGTTACTGAAAATGCTAAGAAAATGTGTGTCAATGTGCTGCCATGTGCAAAATTAGTAATAAGAAAATTGAGTGCCGCATAGGCTAGAGGAACCATTAGTGACTAAATGAGCCTCTCCCCACATCAAGCAACAAGGGGTTAAGTTATTTGAAAAAGAACACAAGGGGGATGGGGTAAGATCAGGTAACAGAGTGTATAAATGTGCTTCTCCAATGTTCCTCTTGCAACTTTTGAAATTTGTAAATTTGTATTTACTAAACATGGGCTGGATCCAGACTTAAGTAAGTGTTTGAAATTAGTTACTCCTGGGCTAAACCATGTTGATTGCAGGGGGAGTCAAGTTAATTGTATTCTTTGCATGCAGGGATAGATCTTTGAATTGCTTAATGCACACAGATAGTGACCAGCTTTACTATCACACTGTTATTTAGACTTGGGATAGGAAACATCACCTCTCAACTCTAATACTGTTTGCAACAGATGAAATATGACTTCCCTGTAATCAACATGGTTTAGCCCAGGAGTAACTAATTTCAAACACTTACTTAAGTCTGGATCCAGCCCATGTTTAGTAAATACAAATTTACAAATTTCAAAAGTTGCAAGAGGAACATTGGAGAAGCACATTTATACACTCTGTTACCTGATCTTACCCCATCCCCCTTGTGTTCTTTTTCAAATAACTTAACCCCTTGTTGCTTGATGTGGGGAGAGGCTCATTTAGTCACTAATGGTTCCTCTAGCCTATGCGGCACTCAATTTTCTTATTACTAATTTTGCACATGGCAGCACATTGACACACATTTTCTTAGCATTTTCAGTAACTGAAAATGCTTTTCATTTAATGTTTTACATTTTTTTTAATTTTTTTTTAGTTTTGCCTTGTTTTATCTATCTATCTATCTATCTATCTATCTATCTATCTATCTATCTATCTATCTATCTATCTATCTATCTATCTATCTATCTATCTATCTACAAATGGACGTGTATTTTAGTTTTGCCTTGTTTTATCTATCTATCTATCTATCTATCTATCTATCTATCTATCTATCTATCTATCTATCTATCTATCTATCTATCTATCTATCTATCTATCTAAAAATGGACGTGTATGTGTGTATATGCGTATGTGTGTATATGTGTGTGTATGTGTGTGCGTGTGTGTGTGTGTGTGTATGTTTGTATGTATGTATGTATGTGTGTATGTTCCAGCATAATTCTGGAATGTCTGGAGAAATTTACACCAAACTTGATACACATGAGATTTACAAAAATACTGTGGGGGTAAGACACCCCTAGCACCTCTAGGGGTGGGAAGGGGGGTAACATGTAAAAATAATTGAAAATCCATAGTTTTCGGGGTGGCTGAGATGAATAGTGACTCTCCCGATGCCGTTTAAGTCCAAGCTCAGCCCCCATCAGCATGGGGGAAGAAGGGGTGAAAAATAAAATGTCCAAAATGACCGACTGTACTGTCAAAACCATCATTTTCGGGGTCGCTAAGCTAATTGGTGACAGTCTTGATTACATTTAAGCCCACGTTTAATCGAATAGAACGAATAGAACTCTGTTGAACCTTCTGAAAGGTTGTGTAAATGAATAGAACTCTCTATAACCTTCTAGAAGGCATCCAACTCATTGAATTAATAACAACAGCATTCTACACAAGCATTACAACACACTCAAAAACTGTAACAACTAAGTTTTAATTAAAGAAGTCCATAAAATCCATTTTGCTTTTATTTTTATACACTCAAAAATTAATACAAGTATCCAATAAATGGATAACGAATAACAGTAAATATATCAGACTAAAACAACAGATGAGTATTCATTTAACTGAAAATCCCAATATCATTAGGTGTTTTCAACTGACAAAGAAAAATTGTATTAATCAGTTATTTAGAAAGACGGACGAGCACTGACTAAGTGAGAGGTAGCATAAGTGACCAGCTGTGCCTGACAGACTTCAGTCATGTTGGGGTAGATGTTTCTGGAATATGTAAAATAGGGTGGTTAGGATTGGGTTAGATAAGGTTAGGGTGTGGTTGGGGTCAGGTGACCTAGGTATTATAAGGGCCTGTGTGGGTGTGTCAGTGTCTTTGAAGATTTGTCGTTT
>WWET01001769.1:106486-116985 GCA_011038615.1 Limnodynastes dumerilii | reverse complement strand
CCCCCATCACAGTATTCCCTGGTGGGCCCTTCATGCCCCAGTCCGACCCTGCATACAACTCTCATTTACAGTAAATAAATGCTCTTAATCCCAGTTACAGGACTTCTCCTGGGCTGCATCCACTTCTTAATAACCTTCCTCGCCCTTTAAGACTATCCTCTACTCTCCAAACTTTCAAGCACTCCCTTCAGACAAGCTTACCAAATTCCTCAACCAACTTCTTAACATCTGTCTGCTTTCTTTACAACTACTTTGTTTTCCTTTCTGTTACATGATTTACACAAACTTAAAAACTTTTTTTTCCATTCTGAAGTTATCTAAAGTGCTGCTACTAAGACTGCTGTGTGACTGGATCATACAGAGCGCTGAGCATTATTGCCATCCAACCTGGCTGCTCCATTGTGTAATATATAGCACTTTCCCTTATGTACCCATCTCCAATGTCCTATAGAGTGTAAGCCTGTGAGCACTACCCATGCAGTCTGCCTGTTACCACCCAAGATTGTTATAATGATTGTTAAAATGTAAAGCGCTAAGTTATCTGATGGCGCTATATAAATACCTGTTAATAAATTAAATAAACTAAGATATTGTCATCTGTAATGATGGCACCCAGTTTAAAAGAAATTTTAAAAAATCACTTTGGAAGTAGAGTGAAATAAAACCAAACCACTTATCTATAAAAGTCTTTTTCTCCTTAACACTTAAAGTATTAGCAACTGGAACAATGGCCACAATACCGACAATCAGAAGCTCAATAATGAGACAGCCCTCACCATAATGTTGTATAATGTTGGCTGTTTCATGGTTGATGGGTCTTTAATTTCAACAATTGTTTTGTCAGTAGGAGTGCTACATGTATGTATGTTAGACATGGGGCCCGTTTATAATGCAGAAATTTCCAAATTCAACACTAAAGAAAATAAAAAGAATACCTTCCCTTGTTCCTGATCCTGGCTCTTTCTTCTGCTTCTTGCCTTTCCCGCTGCTCCTATGTCCTCCACATTCTGTACCTGCTGCTCTCAGGTTTGTCCTTCACTCCTTGCCTTCCCCACTGCTCCTGTGTCCTTTCCTGTTCTGTCTGCCCCCCACTGTTCAAAGCTCTCTTGCCCATCCTTGCCCCCCATTGTTCTTGGCTTTTTCTCATCCAATCTGTTGTTTTTATTGTCACCTCTTCTGTCAGTTGCTTTTGTCATCTTCTCCACTCTCTCTCTAATACCCCTTTCACATCGCCACCCAAAACCTGGGTTTTTGGCCTTAGGCCTTCGTTCCGATGCTTTGGTAGTAATGTGAAAGGTGCCAGGGTCCTCTTCCTGGGTCCAATGGCCTTGAAATTGGACCCGGCAGAAAAGAAGGGTTTACTGTTGTGTGTCACCAATCACACTGTCAGGGCAGACCCAGGTCCCGGAGTTTCTAGAGTCACATCCAGTGTGATTGGCTCTGACCCGGGGTGGACTTAAAAGGGGTTATTGCCCACCCTCCCACTCCCTGCATAAACCATGGCAATTGCTATTTTGACACTGCTACAGCCGACAGCTTAGAATATTAATAGATAGAACAGATACTATGATACTATGATGAATGTTCCTATTTGGCCAAAGTACCTATTCCACATGCTGTTAGTGTAAGGCTTCTAAAAGGTAAAGCTTAGGCTTAGGCTTTGGGTTGGGAAAGGTTAGGGTCAGTTTGCTAAAAAGGAAAAGCCTAGGGTTAGGCTGTGAAGAGGGGAGTTATGGTTAGGCTGCTAGGAGGTAAAGATTAGGGTTAGGCTGTGAGGAGAGAAAGGTTAGGGCTAGGGTTAGGCTATGAGAAAGAAAGAGTTAAGGGAGGGTTAAGGTTAAGTTGAGGGAACAGGATAGTAGTGGTTAGAATGAATTCTTACCTGACGAAGTTGGAATCTTTGAAGCTCCACAAGCAGGAAACTGACAGCAATTGCAGTAAATGCAGGCAGTCATCGCTTACCAGTCGCAAGATGATCTGTTGCAACACAGATCACTGAAGCAGTGAACTACACCCCGCTGCCCTTGGAGCTCAAAGCACAGTGAATTTGAAGTCTGTGTGTAATCCGTAAATGCATATACACATGTATCTGCACCTACTTCCCCGCTCCCCTCCCCTCCGCCCAGCCCGCCATAGGGCACCCATAACTACCCATGCGTATTTTCCATCTTAAAGAGGGAAAATCCGCACAGAGGTTCCCTAGCCCTGCCTCCCAATCTACTTTACATTCCTCCCCCCACACACTTTACGTAACTTACCCCGGAGGCTGCCTCCTCTTAATAAGCTTAATAACTACGTGCGCGTTTTAAAGACCACACATAGTTAATCTACGTAAAGGGCCACTACGTAAATAGCCTGGTCTATATGACCACGTATGCGCAGTGGCGCCGTACGCAAAAATGCTTCTTAGGTGTGATGCAGGGCAATGAAACTGGTTCATTGTTCGTACGAGATTTGCAAATTTATTTCAAACAGTTAATTTCAGATTGTTTGTACAATAAGGTTCCTTATAATCATGTATTATTATTGAAGCAATCACAAACATACACAGGTACAAATTTCAATATACACAGGACGTACCAGTGATTTACCACTATTCCTGTAATCAGCAGGTGTACAGTAATTGTTCCTCACAGCTACCTGCGACGATAACAATATTTGGCTGATTGCTGAAATAGCGATGAATTACTCCTACATGTTTTATACACAGTGATTTGCACCTTTGTGTATGTTCTGTTGCTTTATGTACTTTTCCAGCAGGAAAACCTATAACTTTGGGCTAGAATTAACCGATATAAATGCGGTAATGAGAACACCGCTATCATTTTCTGCTTTTAATACTGTAAGTTTTCTTGGAAACACATCATGTAAAATTAGGACAAATGATGCTGTAAGGTCTTTCACATTAAGTACCTTTAACTTGTACTTAGCAAGATATTATTTTCTGCAGCACTGCAGAGCGATGCACTGCCTGCAAATTGGTGCACAGCTCCTCAGTCACGAAAAAATAATATCCTGCTTTTCATGCTTATAAAGTTCAGCTTTGCATAATAAGATGAACACTCGTTTTCAAAGCGCTATGAATGAGTGGTATCTTAAACTAATACTGGAATAGCTATAGTGACTATGCAATTTATACTGAAACAATGTTTTTGCACAGATTAAATCTGTGTACACACTACACACTTTTTAAATGCCAGACAGATGTATGTATTTATTTATTTATTTATTTATTTAACAACAGGTTTTTATATAGTGCCAGCAGATTACGTAGCGCTTTAGCATTTTAACAATCAGTAAAAACAAGACTGGGTAATAACAAACATAGGGGTAGATCCAGAACTACGTTTGCAATACGTTTCCTCGCGTAGCGTATTTTCACATGCGTACCTTCTATATACTCCCCTTGTCACACCCCTTGAATGTATTTTGCCCAAGATACGCTTTCCAAACCCTACCTTAACTTTTGGCAACGTAACCGATGTGATCCGCACACGTACGTATGGGCAACACGTATTTACGCAGCTAAGCACGCCCATACTGTACACTTTAAATACAAACCCCGCCTACTTAACGTATTTCAGACGTTTTTTTGTGAAACGTAAAATTGCCACGCCCACACGTAAGTATTCACGTGAATGGCCCATACGTTCACATTTACACTACGTTATGATGCGTATTTTCTATGGTGCACATGCGCAGTACTTAGTAAAAGGTGATTTTACGTCTCCGCCACGCGTAAATTCGCTCACAAGCGTTGTTCTGGATCTGGGCCATATTGAGTAAGAGGGTCTTGCTCACCAGCCTACACTCTATAGGACAGTGGGTTTGATACATAAGGGCACAATGGAACCAGCCAGAGTGAATGGTAAAAGTGCTCTCATGCTCTTTATGATCGAGCCACACAGCAGTGTTAGAAACAGAGATGAGGGAATTTTAGAATAGAAAGAGAGAGTGTGTGGGTTTGTTTTAGTAATGTAAAAAAAAGGCAAAAGTGACCGTTAATATGGTACATAAAGCTTAGGAAGGTTGAGGAATTTGATAAGCTTGTCCAAAGAGATGAGTTTTAAGGGAGCACTTGAAAGTTTGTAGGGTAGTGGATAGTCTTAATGGGCAAGGAAGGTTGTCCCAGAGAGTGGGTGCAGCCCAGGAGAAGTCCTGTAACCTGGAATCAGAGCACTTATGAAGTGCAGAAGAGAGTTGTAAATCTTGTGATGATCTGAGAGAACGAGCCAGGATATATCTTGAAACAGGAGAGGAGGTGCTTGTTTATGGCTTTATAGGTTAGCAAGAGGATTTTGAATTTGATTCTGTAGTATACAGGCAACCAATATAGAGACGCGAGGTGACTAAGCTGCATGAGCAGCAGATTTGGTTCCCCAAACCATCTGGACCCTTGGAGCTCCTTATGGTGGACTACGTGCTGATTGGAGATTTGGTCAGTGGACATAGGTACACATCAGATCATTTCACCAAGTTCACTGTAGTAGTCCCAACCCATGACCAAACCTCCAAAAATGGATTTATTTTATTTATTTATCAGCAGGTTTTTATATAGCGCCCACAGATTATGTAGCGCTTTACAGTATAACAATCAGTATAAACAACACTGGGTAATAGACAGATTGGGTGGGTAGGAGGGCCCTGCTCACAAGCTTACACTCTATAGGACAGTAGGTTTGATACATAAGGGCAAGTGCTATATATTCCACAATGGACCAGCCAGGTTGTAATGCAAAAGTGCTCTCAGTGCTCTGTATGATCTAGCCACACAGCAGTGTTAGAAACAGAGATGAGGGAATTTTAGAATAGAAAGAGAGAGTGTGTGGGTTTGTTTTAGTAATGTAAAAAAAAGGCAAAAGTGACCGTTAATATGGTACATAAAGCTTAGGAAGGTTGAGGAATTTGATAAGCTTGTCCAAAGAGATGAGTTTTAAGGGAGCACTTGAAAGTTTGTAGGGTAGTGGATAGTCTTAATGGGCAAGGAAAGTTGTCCCAGAGAGTGGGTGCAGCCCAGGAGAAGTCCTGTAACCTGGAATCAGAGCACTTATGAAGTGCAGAAGAGAGTTGTAAATCTTGTGATGATCTGAGAGAACAAGCCAGGATATATCTTGAAACAGGAGAGGAGATGCTTGTTTATGGCTTTATAGGTTAGCAAGAGGATTTTGAATTTGATTCTGTAGTATACAGACAACCAATATAGAGACTTATGTAACAGATAATATTTACAATTAGAAGTCCCGATCAGTTGGCTAATGATTTCATGCACACAACTCTAGAAGGAGGGAGGAATTGTCCCATAGCCCCCTGCAGCAATGATCTGAACGCACACACAGGAAGTCCTACTGCTGGAAGAAGAAGGGGAATTGGTTGATTCAAGGTAAGAAAATCATGCATATTGCACTTTTCTCCCAACACTGTGACGTCGCTTAATTGCATAAATTGAAAAGTTTAAAAGATGCAATCAAACGATGTTGTGTACTTCGCCATGATCAGGCATGATCATTGCAAGTGCATACTTTCAAATGGTTGTTTAAGCTAAGGAAAAATACCAAGATAAGCCATGTAAGAAAGCAGGTGGGTGTAGATGGCTGATTTGGATTCCCAAGCAATTGCTCTCAATCAGGGTATAGAAAATAGTAGGCTTAAAGGAAATCTGAGAACACTTTATCTGTATCTAAGGCTGCTTTAAGCAACTGCCTAGGGAGCCAGGCCTGAGAGGGCAGCATTGAGAAGATCAGGGACCATAGAGCTACAGGTTGTGTAACACACAATCCACCGCTTAGTTAATCCCCTGCCCCCCGCAGCAACACTTCCTTTACCCGTTCAGCCTTTCAACTGTCATGTCCCTAAAAGCTGAAAAGATAAGAAATATAAGTAAGAGCCTCCAATCAGAGATGTTAACACAGTAGAATCATTTAAGCAGGAAAAAAAAATGAATATCCTAAAAAACAATCTAATGATGTCTTCTGTAAGTTCATCCCTCCCACTTAGAGTGTTAGCTCACGTGAGCAGGTCCCTCCATATTAGTATTGTTCCCTTATACCCTCTTGTCCCCCTCTGCTACCCTTTTACCCCACCCCCAACTGGTGGCTCCCTCTCGACCTCTCACTGCGCTCTATCCCCTCATCCCTGATCTGCCAAGCTTGACACCTTGTGTTTTGCCTTTCTTTCTGTGCTTTCTTCTCTTTATTGTATTTTTGTGATATTTATTTTGCATTTTATTATGCACGATGCTGTCCATCCTTGCCCTGTATGTCTGTACTGTATTTTGTTGTTGTATTTTGTACAGCGCTGCGGACACCTTGTTGTGCCTTATAAATAAACCATAATAATAATCATAGGGTCTAGAGCCATTCTGAGATTTTTTTAAATGGGCAGACTGGATGGGACCGTGTGGCTCTTATCTGCCCTCATATTCCATATTCCTATGTCTTTCACTGACTAGGAGGTATGCTCTTTCATTGCTGCTTTGTCATAGATATGCAAAGTAAGTGTAAGCAAAAGGGAAGGGTAAGTGGTTGCCTGGAACTATTAGAATGATAACCCCTGTTGCAGCAACTACACCCCCTTTGTACTACAGCCCCAACCCCTTTCTTCTGATTCACATCCCTGCACTGTGGCAAGGTATGCCATTTGAGATGAGTGGGTGTGTTGAAATTAAAATAGAGGCATATAGCATATAAAATAAAGATCCTTTTGATACAATAATATTAATGTCTTTGCGTGCAAATAAATAGGAACAAAAGAATACGCGCCACAGGAAACGTGCATGTGTTCACAACCAGGTGTAGCTACGAGACGTGCTCACGTGACGATACAACCACGTGCAAAGAGTGTGTGTGGTCAACGTGTTATTCGATGATATTTCCATATTCCCAGGGCCTATTTCATAACTCAGTAATGCGTGCGTTTATATAAAAGTGTGTTCTATGTCACTAAGGATGTCTTTCATTCACAGGAGTCATTATTCAACCGGTATAATGATACTTAGCTTAGGAAGATCATATTATTGTCATATTTGGATTTATAGTGTAGCATTTGATGTTGTACTAGTGATGATATGATTTATTATGCGCTTGCACCTAATGCATGCAAGTTATAGAGTTAGATAGATAAATGATATATTTCTTTGAGACCACAAGGCATAGCCCTTTGTATTTAATTAAGTAGACCCTGTATAAATATGTTAACGAACCCACCAAGAGAACAAAAGATTTATCAAGGACCAATCATCAATGGATCCTAAGATGACCAGAGAGAACCCTCCAACCAGATGTTACAAGATTGCAGTGACATCATCAACCCTTTGATAATGAATGCCTATAAAAGTTATACCTACTCTGTTGGAAGGGTAGATGAGTATTCATGTGAAGCTCTTATCAGCGTTGGTATTCTTGCGTGTATCTTGGAGCGGCACTGTTTGGATTAACATCTAACATCTTGGTAATACATCTTTTTGTGCTTTGGAACACATCCTGCAACTGGACCTTCATTATTTGCTGCGTATGGTATTAGTATAATAGCGTACAGATTTTACGCTAATATTCGCTTTTAAAGTGAGAATAGAATCTCACAGGTGGCATTTCCTAGCTGAACTGTAAGTAAAAAGAAAGTGAGAACTAGAATCGGATTGGTTGCTATAGGCAACATCTCCACTTCTGCAATCTATTTTTTTTAAATTAATGCTCCTAACTCTGAATCAGCCACATAAAATATAAAAATTAATAAATAAAACTGTCCAGTATTTGTGCACTACATACAAAATCCCTAATCCCAATATAAAAAATCCTCCTCTTTAGGTCAGGTAGTTCATATTTGTGTGTGCATGGATTGGCTGCTACCTATGTGGTGAATATAAATAAATCTCTCCTGGCAACAGAAGATTAACAAACAATAAGAACACGGTACAAAGGAAATAATTTTCCAGGTTCTGGTTTCTCCAATTAAATGCATGGTCTTGCGACCATATAAGTCGCTCTCTTGAAAATTCATTTGATTATGTACTTCGATTAAGTTTAGAATATTTCTAATCGCTGAAGTGTACAGACTTTTTGGCTGGACTCTGGCTGAAACAAATTTCAAATGCCTGACAATCCTCCACAGACCGTGCAGGGAATTTCCCCTTGTGCACTGCTGCCCGACCCTAGCATTTTTGGTCTGACTGCAGTCTGCAGCTTTTGCGAGTCCCCGCAATGGTGGCTGTAATTAGGGACAGTTGAAAGTGGCTTTTCGGCTGTCTCTAATTTGATTGATAGCCATTGTCGAATTTTCATTATGAACGGGTGAGAATGCGATTCACATACACTCATTCATTTTTGGAAGAGCCGAGGGGGGGGCAGACTTATGGTTAGGCTGCAGGGGTGAAGGACTTAGGGTTAGGCTACAGGTGGGAGACTTAGGGTTAGGCTGCGGGGCGGGGGTGGGAATTTTAGGTTTAGGGTTAGGGAGTGGGTTGGGGATCGAATACTTACTTACCTTTCAGAGCACTGTGTTCGGTGCTCTGGAGATCGATTGCTTTGCCACATCGAGACATATGCAATCGATATCCCAGCCAGTTCGGAACTGGCTGGGAACAAACGGCTTTATCGAAATAGGGTTGTTCGCAACGGGGACCCACACTCGTCTGCAGGAGCCGGTACTTTCACTGTCTGGCCCGCTGGGAAAATCAGCTGGCTGAAGGCTCTGTCCCCACCCCTTCCTGCAAAGGGATCAGTACCGCCCCTTTTACTGTATCGCTTGCTGTGCGTTCACATCAGTCTCCATGACACTGGTGTGATCTACTATCACGTCAGCATGCTACCTGCAGAGAGAGAGCAAGTTGCGGACGAGAGAAGATGCAGAAAAAAAAAGTAAGAACGTCTCGTGAATTAAAGAAATGCAAGTGCATAGTAGTTAACTGTTATCAGGGCTTTATCCAGCCCTGATGACAATTAACTACTATGCACTCGCATTTAAACATATTTCACATATTTCTTATTATTCTTATAATATATTTTATATGTAATATATTAATTCCAGGATCCTTCCATTAATACGCTAAAATGCTACTCTACAAATGTATTGTTACTTACATTCCTTGGAGCAGATTCAGCCCTCAGTGTCTGTCAGTCAGCACGGAAGCAAGTAGTGAACTAAGTCTGTTGTGCGGATCAGAAGTCTATACAACCACTGATCCGCGTAGAAAGGTAAAACCCTCCCAAACTGCCCAACAATTTAAATGCGCCACCCTGATGGCAGATCTTCAGGCTTAGTTCCATAAGCCTGGATATATGTACCGTAATATCTGACACTGGCTCCTGTTCTGCCATAAAATCAGACGAATTTAACAAGCAGCTTGCGGATTTCAGCTGACATTCTTAACTATGAATTCGGCCCCCTTTGTTGGTTAGGTGGATTGTCTAATCCACGTGTAGAAAGTAAATATTTTGTTTGCTTTTTTGTTATGACAGATATTTATATGGTTATTAACTAGATTAAATAAATGACTAATTGACTTATTTTGACTATTTCCGGTTTATCATCTGTCAGTCAGGTGCTGTCTTTTTCATACATCCTAAGGTACAGAGTTTTATCTAAAATTAAATGTTACCATTTAATTGCAGCATTTCTGCAAGAGTGAGAAGCAAGATAGTTGTATGGATGTATGCTTATTTATTTTACTTCATTCTATGTTGGAGGTGAACATGCAGGAAATAAAAACTGTTCAGATTTACAGAAGATTAGGGTTTTGATCATTTTTGATCATAGGAGGATATTTTTCTTTTTTGTGAAAGTTTAGCAGACCCAATTGAACAGCCAGATGTGGGGATGTATTGGCTGTGTCTCATAACTCAAGTAAAGTAGAATATAACCACAAAAAGTCTGCAGCACTGTCTAAGAGTGAGGTGTCTGTGTGGTAAGTGTCACTGGTTTCTTACTTAAACATTAAGTGCTCTGAACACCTTCTGCTGTGTGACAATGAAGTGTCAGATGTATAGGTAGTAGGGTGATGTCAGCAAAGTAGGTTTTTATTAAATGTTAATGAAATATGATAGCATTGGAAAATAAGAGAAAATGAAAGAAGGAAAGAAGAGACTAAAACAAGATTTTTACTGTTTAAGCAGTCTGCAGGAATAATTGCTTTCCATGGCAATCTCTTATCACATGCGTTATACTGTGATTATAATGAGAATCCGCAGCACTCAGATGTTGTAAACTACTAGAATCTCTGCTTTTGGATGTTCAGTAAAGAAACAAGAAGAAATAAACCCCACAAAATAAATTCAATGTGATGATCGCTGTAATGTGACTGTAATTTGATAACCTTGGGTATAAAAAGAGTATTTATCTCATCTATCTATGGAGGGAAATTGCATGCATGCCCATCTGCTGAAGAATGTTGAATAGGGCTTAAAAATCATTACAACTTTGTTTACTTGCCATTTAGCAGTTACCGGCTTTTTGCAGAGATCAGACAACAGAGCCAATGGAGTGTGTTCAATGTCCTACAGAAAGAG
>WWET01001769.1:55721-106466 GCA_011038615.1 Limnodynastes dumerilii | reverse complement strand
ACAGAAAAAGTGTATGACTCATCATGTAAATTGCATGGGTGATGTCAGCTCCATTTTCTGATCTCTGTAGGAAGTGGGCAGCTGATAAATGTTAAATAAACAACATTTTAATTATTTTCTAACGGCTGTAATCTAGCTTCCCCACAATTGTGCAAAATCAGCATTATGGCAGAGAAAGCTTTATTTGAGCCCAGCTGTATCTATCTAATATAAATGCTGGGTTACAAATGCAGGGAAACTACAAAGGTCTTAGGTTTTTATGTTATATGTCTTAAATACCTCAGTAAAGTTGCTGTATGTCTGTCTCAGACACTGTGCAAAGCCAGTTCAGCTGTAGTATAACCTGGGTAGGGGTAGTGGTTTACCTCAGAAGAGAGGACAATCCCCTTCTTCTTACCTAATATCTCAGAGGAAGGTTGTGGACCCTTGCAGGAGAACCCAAGCTCCCTCAGTTATCGGACCCACAATTCCAGTATTCAGAAAAAATTAAACTTTTAATTCACAATAAAACATATGCAATAAAATAGAGTACAGAAGGACTGTTCATAATAAAAAAGCTGTTTATAATAAAACTTTTTTGAAAAATCTTCTTTTCTTTTGTTGTACTTATTTCTAGGGGAAGACCCTTAGGGACCCCGGGTTGGGGGTAGTAAAAGACCGCTGCTCCTTTCCCAACCTATCCCTCTAGTTGTTTCACACTTAACCGAAAGACAGACAAAAAATGGGGCCCCAAATGTCTGGTAAACGGAAAAAATGGAGAGAGGATTGGTATAAGTAAGTCAGAGAGTCAGCCAATAATATGCAGTCAGAGTGGGAGGGAGATGGCTACTTGACTAATGACATGACCAATCTGATCATGTGACTGACTTAAACCATAAATATTCTTTGTGCTGTCACAAAGCCTTGGTATGAAAATTGGTGCCGGCTATAGAACATGCAGCAATAACTTGAGCTGTGTAACTCACACACACTTTGCTGGGAATGCAGACATAGAGGACCATATTCACCGATCCGTTTTCACGGGGAGTTGCGTGCGTATTTTTAGGATCGGATCAACTGCGCATGCGTAGTAACTTTATTTATGTACATTACATAAACTATACACACGTAAGTGCCCAACGGACGTACATGCACTTGGGTACATACGCACGGATCTCCGATGTAAAAATACGCACGTGGAAATTTACATAAAAGTGCATTTAAATGAGGCGCGGTTATAAAGAATCGCATGTACGGATGACATATACACTCGTAAGTGCGCACATAAAGAGCAGAGTGGTCTATGGATTCGGAAGTCCCCGACAGTACGTCCAGGAGAGTGTCGGGGTTGTTGGTGGGTGTTTCCTTGCTACGTGTGTGCTTATAATCACGTACTTTTAAAAAATGGATCTCTGAATCCGGTCCAGAATATCTAAGGAAATTTTTAACCTAAATGTTTTCGGAAAATAGTTTTTAAATAAATATAGGTCAGGCGTTCTAGACGTTTTTGGTAATAAAACAAAATGAAAAAAAAAAGTTCAACAGTGTGTCCATATAAAACTTTTATAACGAACAATCTCCAATATTTTATTCAAAGTACAGGTAATTTATCTGCACTGAACACTAAATAATAAAGGGTTTCCCTATAAATTTTCTTTCATTTTTAGATGTAACTTAATTAATTACAATTTGTACTGTAGGAAATTCATGTAGGTCATTATTATTAGTAGCCTCTTTTCTGTGATAAAGTCCTTGACAGTAATTATACTTAAATGAAAATCTTGAGAAACTAATGTTAAAAACTGTATCCTTTGTATAGAAGAACAAAGGCTTTTTTTCAGTACCTCTCATTGTAATACCTGGAAACTAACTCTTTGCTGGTTGGTCATTAGGTCAGCAACAAAACCCACAAATAATACAAAAAAAACACAGTTGAAATGGTGCACTGAAAAATTCAGGACCTGATTCACACTTAAGAATCTTCTTAAAATAAGAACTTAAAGTTACTCCCGGGCAAAACCATGTTGTTTTCGGGGGGAGTCAAGTTAATTGTATTCTTTGCATGCAGGGATATATCTTTGAATTGCTTACTGCACACAGATACTGACCCGCTTTACTATCACACTGTTATTTACACTTGGGATGGGAAATATCACCTCTCAACTCTAATACTGTTTGCAACAGATGAAATATGACTCCCCTGCAATCAACATGGTTTAGCCCAGGAGTAACTTTAAGTTCTTATTTTAAGAAGATTCTTAAGTGTGAATCAGGTCCTCAATGTGTAATAAACACAAACACAACACAAATGCATATTTAAAATCTCATAATGTAGGAATAGTGAGCCGTATTCACAGATCCATTTTCACGCGGAGTTGCGTGCGTATTTTTAGGTACGTTTTAACTGCACATGCGTAGTAACTTTATTTACGGAAGTTACGTAGAATATACCACGTATTTGCTTTAGGCACGGACATGTGAATCGCACTTGGGGACATACGTACGGAGGGACAGGGGTAAAGTTACGTACTGGAAAAGTTACTTGAACTAGGGTGGGGGGGGCATTTAAATGAACCTTTGCGGGCGCGGTTAGATTGAATCGCATGTATGGAATACATATACACTCGTATGTACACACGTAAAGCTGGAGGTACTCTATGGAGGTGTAAGTCTATGATTGCACGACCGTGAGAGGGGAGTGTCATGGGTGTTGGCTTGCTACGTGCGCGTATATAATTGCGTACTTTGGGAAAAACACATCTCTGAATCCGGTCCAGTGAGATTATTTACAGAGGTGAGCACCACGGATTAGCGGGCCGATGCACAGGGTAGTTTTTCCCTGCACCTCTGCCTGCTGGTGTACAACTCTCTGGCAGAAAGATACCGCCTGCTGGAAAGCAAAGGTGAGTATTGTTAGGCCGTCTATCTGTCCAGAACTGGTCCTCCCTTACTGGCGGTCCTGCTGAGCGCTGTATATAAGCAGTCTGCTATCAGCTGACAGCTTACCCCTGTCCCTCCACCTGCCTGGCAGTTAGAGTCTTTGAGGAGGAGTGACAGTGCTTGGCTGACAAACTTCTAATCCATCCTATGGAATGCAAGCTGATGGAGGTGTACCAGCTGACCAGGGGTGTTTACTTCTATTTCTTCCCTCCAGGAGATCTCAGAGGGAAAATAGAGATGCCAGTAGGGGCTTGAATATATACAAATTGCATTGTGAAGCCCCATCCCCTGTTTAATGCTACTAATTATTGTGGGCCTGTTTCAGACTTAAGAAGGTGCTTAAAATAAGAGAGGAAAGTCACTCCTGGGCTAAACCATGTTGATTTCAGGGGGAGTCAAGTAAATTTACTAAAAGCTATGTAGATAGTGTCAAATAGTTACTACGCATGCGTATTAGCTAGAATTGTAAAATTAGGCACGTATGTTAAAAATTACAGGGTTGTGAATCCGGCCCTTACACCCTGTCCATACTTCCTAGCCATCCTTACGTGAAATTTTCTGGTAGGGCCCCCAATCATAATGTACATACAAGGTAGAGGCAGAACTAGCAAGTTGCGGGCCCAAGTGCTAAAAATATGCTTTGGCCCTGATGATATCCCAGGTAACCCGGTGGGGAGCTTTGGCGGTGCAGTGATGATGGCTGTGGGCCCTTGTGTCAGCATGGGCCCCGTTGCCGTTGCACCAGTGGTAGTTCCGCCCCTGAAACAAGGGGAATGGCCTTTCCACACCTGCCTGGGACTGTGTATACAATGAAGACTCAGCCTCAAAGCGAACTCGGAGGCCTAGAACCTATTTAGTATGTAAAGCTGCAACTACAAAAAATTGGCCCGGATTCACACCACCAGACGTATTGCATATACGTCTGTATATTACCGGTATTTGCTACTGCGCATGTGTAGTAACTTTACATAATCTACGTATCGTTTTGTTACGTTATGTAACAAAACGATATGCAGATTACATATAAAAAGTTACTACACATGCGCAGTAGCAAATATCGGTAAAATACGGACGTATATGCAGTACATCTGGTGGTGTGAATCCGGGCCGTTACTGCTAATAAGTAAAACCTTTACTCTACATCTAAGGTGTGCTTTTGCGTTATCTGACTATGTTCCACTGTAAACCACTCAAGTTTAAAAACTAAAGTTTTCAGTTTAATTGACATTACGATCACAGAGCAAGTGACAGCTAGGTAGCAATATTTACATTTTTTTCCCCACGTCTTTGAAGGTTATAAATAAAATAATTGCGCTTACCTCTTCAGTACATTTCGTTTTGCAGTTAGCTGACTCATTCTCAGAACATGTCACAATTTTAACATTACTCTTGCCCTGGCTGAGAACTTGATTAAATTGTACCTTTATCACCTGTCCAACTAACCATTAGCCATAGCTAAATTTGTCCTTTGAGGCATTTGCTCGCTGTTCCAGTCTGTTGAGCTGTGCTCTTGTTAATCCAGTCTGCTCAGAACATCCCTTTTATGAAGAACTTGTTAGGAATATATCAGACGTTGCAGCCTGTGAAAGAGTCATAATTTTATTGCTCTTATTTATTAAAAGAAACTTGGTAAAAAAAATAAAAAAAAAACTATTAATGTGGAATAAATTTGTTTTTAATAGAAATGTTTCTCACACAAGAATCATTCCTCATTGTTAGAACAGTTACTGAATATTGTTATACAGTATCTCTTGCCCATTTTGGATTAACTTATTGCATGTCTCTGTTCTACACAGCCCCTTCTCCCATAATCAGTATCAGGGCCACCATCATCAAATGCCCCATCTGCAGGGCACCGCCTCATATGTGACGTCATTGGTGATGTCACATAGGGGTGGGGCCCAGCAGACACACTGCTGCTACAGAGCTAGATAAGTATTGGCGGGCCCCCATCAGGTCCGGGCCCAGGATATAGTCCCGGCTATCCCCACCTGATGGTGACCCTGATCAGTATTCTAGCTGTGGGTTTTATTTTATCTAAAATACAAAAAAAAGAGACAAAAAGACAATAAAATGGGAACTGGACTGTGACCTAGAATTTGGAGTAGTAGGAAATGTGCAAAATTGCAATGTTGCAATATGAAGGCAGAGAATTTATTTTATGGTCATTTATCTATTTTTTAATATGTGCAGAGAATAAAATAAAACAGCTTTCATTTTAAATTGCAAAAGTTGAGCTACCAAACATCCCATCTCAACCATTATACTTGCATTTTTTAAAATTAATGTTCCCCAACAGTTCATTTAGGTTTTTGACAAAGTGCGTATCTCTCAGGGAAATGGCAAGTAACTTGCCTGAAAGGATTCCAATCACTGGAAGCCAAGGTCAAGTACAAATAGGTCTTTGGGAAACACAAGAATAACAAAGGTGTCCAGGTATTCTGGTTTAATGTGGGTAATTCCAAGATGGAGTCAGGACAAAGTAAAAATTTGGGGCTCCATTTACAAAACAGTGATGCCTTTGTTTCCATGATATAAAGACCGTTTTCTCTTGAAGGCGGGAGGGAAGTCCTACTCTCCGTGAGGCGCTCGAACACTACCCCATACTCTGCTTTGATTGGCTCCACTTAACTCTTGTCTCCTTTCAGGTGAGCAGGAACCAGGTGGTCCGGAGTGGGACAGCCAGGACAATGATGAGTGAGCAACAGAGAGGGTCTGCTGGAGTAGGTAGGACAACAAGAGATGGGGTTCATGGTGTTAAGGTGTTACATTATTCACACTTAAGAAGCTTCTTCATCTTAGGTGCAGAGTTTTGCGAAGTGACCTACTATGCATGTGTAGTAGGACATTTATGCAATCTACGTAACAGTTATTAAAGACTGCACAAAGGGGTGGCCGTGTGCTGGGTTCTTTCTCCTGCCACCATCGCAGCTGACTGACAGCCTGGGAACCTCACAGCCAGACACCAGGTACATCGCTCCCGCTGGACTGTTGTTGCGCTGTACCTATACCCCCGTTTCCCGCCGGCTGTCCTCCGTTGCTGTGCTCCTGTGGGCCCCTTCTCCCTCCAGATTGCAGAGTGCGGCCTGTTGGTGTGGTGTGCTGTGGCCAGATTCTGCATCCCTGCTCCTGCCTCCGTTGGTGACGGGACGCCAGCTGTTCCCTGCCTGCCTCTCTTGCTTGCACTATCCAGTACAGACCCAGCTTCCCTTAATGCAGCAACGGCACACAGACCAGCCTGGGTCCGTCAATCCATCACTGCTGCCCAAGTTTCTGCCTTCCTGGTCTCCTCTCTTACCTGCTCCCATAAAGGGTCCTGCAGAGGGCTTTCTCCTTTGGTGGTTCCCTGGGGATTACAAGCTATACCCCTGAGTCCTGGAGGGTCCTGTCTAAACTCCCTCTTCCCCCACTAATACCCAGCACTGTATGTCTCAGTGCTTCTCATTTCTAAGTATCCAGTAGAACCTTGCATAGCTCTCCTCCTCCACCGAACCCTGCATAGCTCTCCTCCTCCACCTGCAGCTCACTCCAAGCGGGCCATGAGTGGGGATTAGGAACATGCACGGACCCCGCCAACCTTAACTCGGTAGCTCTAGTGTTTCACGCTAAACCACTCACCTCGCGACTACCCTCTGCTTAGCTGAAGTTTATTTGTTGCGGCCACCCACGATGGCTCCAAAATGACAAAAGCCTCCAAAAACCCCCAAACAGATTCGTTTCTCTCCCAAATCAACACCGGACAGAGAGCCAGAATCTCATCAACGTAAAGTTCCAGTGCTGATACGCTCTCCTTCCGCGGTTCCTGCTCCAGCCATGGATGTGGACTCTGATGCTCCCCTGACCGTCAGATCTATGCATCAATTGTTGGTCGCTCTGAAGTCTGATCTCACGGCCGAACTCCAACTGACGGCCGCCAAAATTATGACAGAGGTGTCAGAGATTGGGGGTAGAACGGATCATCTGGAGCACAAAATGAAGGAACTAGTGACGTCTCACAACAGTCTGATTACAGCTCATGAGGCCCTTGGTGCAGAGGTGGAGACTCTCCGTGATAAAGTAGCAGACCTTGAAGACAGGTCCAGATGGAACAATATTAAGATCCGTGGTGTTCCTGATTCAGTCCCCAACTCTGAATTATTGGACTTTGCCCAGATTCTCTTTAAAAAGTTACTACCAGCGGTGGACGCCAAGGAGTTTCTCATCGACCAAATTCATAGACTTCCTAGACCGCGGGGAGCCACGAGTGTCCCCTCCTGTGACACCCTGCTATGTATGCACTTTTACCATATAAAGGAGCAGATCTTGAGAGCGGCACGAGCGGCAGAGGGCTCTGATGTACTAGGCAATCTCCAACTATTTCCAGACTTCTCAGCAACTACAGTCGCCAAGAGAAGATCCTTTCGCCCAATCACCATGGCTCTGAGAGAAATGAAAATGAAATTCCCTACAGATGGGGCTTCCCGGTCAAGCTACTCATTCAATTTGAGGGATCCACTTATAACATCTCATCCGTGGAAGCTGGTCAAAAGTTGCTGCAGGACTGGGACATTCCTATTCAAGCTTCAGCTCCGGTCCCTCCTTCGGCCATTAAACCGAACTGGGCTAAAGCGTAAAGGTGACGCCTTATGAGTGAGAGCATTGTCTTAACATAGTTTTAATATTTCTTTAGTATATAATGGTGATCCAGTTGAAATGTTTCATTTTGTATGTTTTTTTAGTGACAGGATGACACTACATTATTCAACTCTGCCTAATCTTTTCATGTAAGCGTTACTTCACTTTAAGCCTGTAATGTTTTGTTCTACATTGTTATACTTCAGGATGTTCCCATATTATATCATTTAGTTGTTCCTCAATGTGGTAAGCGTCTGGCTTACGACGGGCTTGGGTTGGTGGGGGTCGATACCGACCCGCCCCACATGTCCTCTGTATTACCGCACAGTCCCCATAGCGGCAACCACTCTGACCCCGTAAAACGGGTCATTTTTGTTTGTTCCCTTTTCTTCTTGCTCTCCCCTCTCTCCCTCCCGTACACTCATAGTCAGAGCGTTAAGCTACAATTGGCTTGCTCTAGTACCAAAGCTGGGGTAGCCCTGCTAGCCCAAGAAGAAGCTCTAAATTATGGGGATTATGGTTAAATTCCTAAGTCTGAATGTAAAAGGGTTGAATTCCCCTAATAAAAGAGCAATGGCCCTCCTGTACTTTCATAAAGTGAGGGAGGATGTGGTTGCTATTCAAGAGACCCATTTTTCCTCGGTGGCCACCCCTAAATTTAGAAATAATAGATACCCACGTTGCTACTCGGCTAATGGGCCCTTTAAACGCAATGGAGTGGCTCTCTTATTCCGTGCAGGACTCGACTGGACTATAGCCCAGGAGGTGTATGATAGGAGCGGTAGATACATCATCTTGGTGGGCAACATGGAGGGTAGATGGCTTACCTTGGTATCTCTATATGCACCCAATTCTGGTCAGATCTCTTTCCTTAGGACTATGTTCGAGGAGGTGGTGAAGGTACGGAAGGGGCAGGTAATGTTTTTAGGCGACTTTAATCTAGTTCCTGACTCCAAATTGGATAAATTTAGAGCGTCCAAGCAGTCTAACTCGGTGGGCAAAGCTCCTCGGGGTCCTTTAAGAAGCTTTTACTAGAATTTGACTTGTACGACGTCTGGAGGGTGCAAAATCCGGGGAGGCGGGATTATACATTTTACTCCCATGTCCATCGTTCCTACTCCCGGATCGACCTGATATTACTAGATAAATGGTCTCTTCAACAAGCCCAGCCTGCCCAAATCCTCCCTATTACTTGGTCAGATCATGCGCCTTTATTGCTACCCTGGGACCTCCAGAAATCTAGCCTGCCCCCCCGTCCTTGGCATCTCCCGGATTACCTATTAACTGATATTGAGGGTATAAAAGCTATCACAGATTCGCTCTCCCTATATTTAGAGACCAATAAACCTGAGGAGACCTCCATAGTGACATTTTGGTGCGCACTTAAGGCAGTAGTGAGGGGGGTGGCGATACAGACGGGGTCACGACTTAAGCAACAGTCTATTAAGGCGCAAAGAGAATGGGAGCACCAGATTGCCCAACTAGAGCAGTTGCATAAACATAACCCTTCGGAACTTTATCTCCATCAATTAAATGAAGATGTGGAGAAGTTGCCCATAGCAACCAATAAGATTTTAGCTCTCACTTTCCTATTACATTCTAGAGAATGTCAGCTAAAATCTGATTGGCTGCTATGGACAACATCTCCACTTTTACAAACTCACAGCTTAGTAAATCTGGCCCAATATGTTATAATTGCAGTACAAAGGACAGTGCCCACAGCTTTCTGTAACTGAAATAGCTTGTTCTGTAAAATTCAGTAACCGGATACGGAATGATATTATTTGGCATGATGAAAACTTTTTCTTAGAAGCTGGTAAAAGTAGGCAGTTATCATCAAATTTATGTCCTAAGTCCCTTCATTTTTGCACATTACTGTAATGTAAAGAATTGTTAGGATAGCAGGTACCCAGCATAGTGGAAGAGTAACGTAAGGACATTGCATGCTTCTTTCACTTGCAATTTAAAAATTGCCCACATTTTGACTGAATGCTTTTCTCATTTTCCTTCTATATAATGCCACAGATCAGAATCTCTCTTTGTCCTAATGGCCAAGTTTCTTTTGGCGGTTAAAGAGAAGTTGCAGTTCTGAACATTAAATCAAAAGTTACTGTTGGATGTTCAAATCATATTTAACTTTAAAAAGTTGGAAGCTATATATATATATATATATATATATTGGACACAGGAGGAGTGGTTAATCGGTTTCTTTATTTTCCCTAAATCAGTATTGCGGATATATTGCGTGCGTATATTTAGGTAAGTTCGCAATTTTACTTTTAAGTGTAAATCAGGTCCTATACCATTATATCTGTAAAATAACATGCAGAAACGTTTGTTACACATGTTAATAGTTTACATTTATCAATTTAAAAAATGCAAAGTGAATGAACAGAAGAGAAATATAAATCATATCAATATTTGTTGTGATTACCCTTTGCCTTCAAAACAGCATTATTCTTCTAGGTACACCTGCATACCTTTTTAAATAAATTCGGCAGGGAAGTTGTTCCAAACAACTAGGAGTTCTAATAAAAGTGTTTATATTATGTTGTTGGAAATAGAAAAATTCTTTATATTTCTATTTATATGTTATGTGACATTGTGCAATGACTAAAATAATAGCATGTGTTGTGGTGAGAATGATTTTTTTTAAATTGGTGACACTAATGGCATTTATAGGGTATTGCAGATATCAACATTTTGTGAGTATCATTAAAACATGCAAGCAGCACAATTAACTATTTGTTCAAGTAAAATGGACTTTATTAAATATATTGCTACGCCAATTTGTAAGTAGAACTGACATACTTTTCATTTTTATGCACAATTTGAAATGTTTTAGTTTGTGTTATTTTTGACCCTTAGTTTAGATATGTCTGATTGTGGTTATTATGTTTTTGTTTTTGTCTTTTATCAATATGAAGCTCATTCTATTTGTTTTGTTCAAATAACATTTTTTTTATAGTCTACTCTGTTGATATTTGTCAACAGACTGATGACAATGATCTTGTCTTGTTTGTTACTTTTTGGTGATATTGATTTGTTCAGTTTTTGTTTTTTTGTATTTTGTTATTTTTTTTTGTTTTGTAGATGTCATCTCAGTTGCTATGGATGTTAAAATGCAGAAATTATGTGTTTAATTGGTTGACGTTCTTCTTGTCAAGGTGCGTCAATTGCTGGTATATAACCTTGTTTATAGATTCATTGCTGGGACGATGAGCTACTCTTGTCTGCTGTATTATGCTTGTAGTGAGCCTTATACTTTGTCTGACTCCAGTATTGTGCTTCCTTGGGTTTTAACAATTTTCGGTCAGTCCTTGATGTGACCAGTGGTTAGTTTATCAGGTGTGGGTCAGTGGTTTTCCAAAAGTGCCATTTTCTAGCAGCCATTTTCTGGCTCTGAAATCGATTGATTCTGATCCGCTGAGGACAAGCAATCGAACAGCTCCAGAACTAATCTGCAGCGGCAAGAGGTGTGTACTTAACCCTAGCCCTTATCCTAATCCTTACCCTAATCCTAACCCTCTCCTCCCTGCAGTTTAACCCTTAGAATCATTTTCCTGCCACCTGACCCTAACACTCCCTTCCCCGCAGCCTAATCCTAGGTGCCAGATTTACTAAGCTGCGGAAAAGTGGAGATGTTGTCCATAGCAACAAATCAGATTCTAGCTCTCACTTTCCTATTACACACTAGAAAATGTCAGCTACAATATGATTGGCTGCTATGGGCAACATCTCCACTTTTCCGCAGCTGAGTGAATCTGGTCCTAAAACTCCCTTCCCCGTAGCCTGACTCTAAGACTCTCTTCCCCACAGCCTGACCTCAAGGCTCCCTTCCCTGCAGCCTGCCTCTAAGACTCCCTTCCCTACAGCCTAACCCTAAGACTCCCTTCCTGTTACACGCTGCATATGGCAGCAGCGTGTAATTGTGTCTTTGTGCTGTAGTTAGGAATTCCGGTCCTGGTTTCCCCTGCAGCATTCCTCCTTGCTAGGTATCCTGGCTAATTAACCTGCAGCTGGGATTCCCTAGCTGTGTATTTTGCTGCTGATTGCACACAGCCAATGGGGATGTGGCTCTCCCCTTAAATTCCTGTCACCTAATTGCCTCTTAGCCGATCATAGCTTATTGTTTCTGCCTCTAGTGTTGCTGTCTGTGTTCTTGTTGGAATTCTGTCCTAAGTACTGATCCTGAGTGCTCTTTGTTTCCCTGCCGTGTCTCTCCCATATGCCCTGAATTCCTGCCTTGCCTTGATCTTCGTTCCTGGTGTGAGTGTAGTTATCTTCCATTTATTGTGTGTAAGCCCCTGTTTCTGTAATTGTACTGTCAGTTTATATCCAGCCTTGTGCTGGTACATGTGCTGTTTCCACTATTGTATACTCCAGTCCTGAACTGGTTAACCGCTGTGCTATTTCCACCTGCACCACTTGTATACTCCTGTGTTCTTAAGTCTGGCTTTTTCCTGTTTCTCTCTCCTACGAGTTTGGTTCTGGGGTCCGCAACCTGTTGTTGGGATGCAGCCAAAGTCATCCCCACCATCAGGGGCCCTGGTGAACACCACCCGATACTTAGACTCCATGACCTGGTAACCGTTCTCATAACACTTTCCCGCAGCCTAACCCTAAGACTCCCTCCCTGCAGCCCAACTCTAAGACTCCCCTCCTCGATATTTAACCCTAAGACTCCCCTTTGACTCCCCTTGTACACTCACCTGTTCTGTGCGGTGAGTCTTCAGCAGCGGTTTTGGAAATAATGAATGTGTAAGTGCTGACAAACCAAAATTTGGCATTCTTACCCATTCATTAGTAAAACCTACTAATTAGTGATATTTTCAATAGGAAAAAAAAGACAGCTGAAAGTGAGCTTTTGGCTGTCTGTATTTTGGAAATATATTTTTCTTTGCAAAGAACGCATCCCAGTGTAACTATTTTTAGATCTGTACCATCAATGTTTCTTTTGCAATAGAGTGGTGTTTTCTACTTAATGAGACCAAGGGGGTGTCTTATAGACGCACATCTGGGCGCAGAATCTAACCACAGAGATGGTGTTTGGACACTCACAGCAGGGCAAGAGAACATGTATAACACACCAAGGCAAGAGAGCACAATATGGGAGTTGGAAACCAGGTGAGTGAACACAATGCTTTAACCGACACTGAGTGAAATATACTGCCAGGAATAAAAAGGGCGAAGAACCAATCAGGAAATAGCCCTGGACCTGCATCCAGCATGTGATAGGACAAGTATTTGTTATTAAGTGACAGCATGCTGAATGTATAGGTCAATGCATGCATTGCGTCCCAGCTGCTAGGATACAGATGGGAAGCCAAAATACAGAGCAATACAAGGGTGACTAATTTAAGTGCCGTAATCCCTATTTTGGGCCGCATTCAGAGATCTGTTTTCACAGTGAGTTCTATGCGTAGTTTTAGCTAAGTTTCAACTGCGCATGCATAGTAACCTTTTTTTACGTAGTATACATAGACTATACGCTCGTAAGTGCCTTACGGATGGACTTGTGAATCACACTTGGGTGCAAATGCGACCCAAAAATACGCACGTGAAAATTTAAATAAAAATGGGCTGGGAAATGCATTTAAATGAAGGAATGACACTGAGGACACGTACGCAAGGAACTGCTCATGGAAAGTTACAAGTGGTCTATGGAGGCGGAAGTCACCGACAGCACAGCCGAGAGAGGGGAGTGTCATGGGTGTGAGGGGGTTTGGCCTACACTGGCCGTGCGTATAATTGCATACCTTTAAGGAAACAGATCTCTGAATATGGCCCTATGTGTTTAAATTGGTAACAAATTGAGAAATAATCTGTCCTATTAGCAAATCAACAGATCGTTTTGTACACTGTTGATCTGCTTATCACTTTGGTTGATCTGTTACCGCTAAAGCAGGTTCATTTTAATTGACCTTATATACCCATACAAATTCAGACGATGGTTGCATGGACCAATATAAAAAAATGATTGCACAAAGAAACTGTTTAAGTAATTATATACACTTTGACAACGAGCTCAGTTTGTAATGTGTTAGCTGTGATTTGCAGGACGATGAGACTACACATCCACTAGTCTGATTTTAAAATCTGTGACAAGAGGATTCACCTGATGAACAGCCTGGGCCTCTGCTATATCACTCCTAGACGTCAGTCTATTTATTTAACACCTTATTCCTTTGGTGGCTTTTTATTAAAGTATTTCTTATTTTTGGTTCATATTAAAAATGTTTTATTTATATACTTTTATTTCTCTTTTTTTTTTATTCTGATCCATGGGACTTTAACTATTGAGTTAATTCATACTTTGGACCTACAGACATAGGGCTAGATTTAGACCTACTGGTGCTTTACGAGCCATTACAGCCGTCTTCGTAGCGGGGTGTGCACTTAAGTGTCCAGATTCCTACCTTAACTCTTATGGTCGCATACCTGATCGTAACGGGCTTCCCCCGCCCCTAACCTTATTTTATACGGCGCGGGGCACCTGTTGCAGATCGTAATTCCCCTATTGGACTTAGTTTTAGACCTGCCCCATAAAGCTTGCCCAGTTAAACCTTTACCAAAACTAGAAAATTGTCTGTCATTTATGGTGGTCTTACCTGCTGGGAATAGTTAAATGGGGCTTCAGAAATCATTAAAGCTTTGATAATTTACCATTTATCTGCTACTGGTTCCTGCAGAGATTAGGCAATGGAGCTGACGTCACCCATTCCATGTCCTAAGAGATAGAGTAGGACTCATAATGTGAATTGAATGGATGATGCCAGCTCTATTGTCTGATCTCTACAGGAAGCCAGCTGCTGTTAAATGGTAAGTAAACAAAGTTGTAATGATTTACTAATGGGCCACAATCTAGCTTCCCCACCATGTTGCGAAAATAGCATCTTAGATGTGAAAGCTGTGTCTGAGCCCCGTTGTATTTTACAGGAAGTTTTTGTACATGATTTAAAACCATTTTTTATTCACTTTGATGACACTCTATTAGTCGTACAGCACTGTGCTACTTTTTCTTGCTCATTTAAAATTATGTTTGCTAATAATCAGGAAAATTCTGTTTTCATTTGTCTTTAAGTTGCACAAAAATTAGACTTAATGGGGTAGATCCAGAACTCCGCTTGCAATCCGTTTACTAGCGTAGCGTATTTACGCGTACGTACCTTCTATACACTCCCCTAGGCATACCGCTTGGATATACGTATTTTGGCCGATTTCCGCTTTTCAAACCCTACCTTAACTTTTGGCCACGTAACCACTGTCGTCCACACACATACAGATGGTCAACACGGACTTATGCAGCTAAGCACGCCCATACTGTACGCTTTAAATGGAAAGCCCCCGCCTACATTGCTTATTTTAAACGTACTTTTGGCACACGTAAAATTGGCATGTCCACACTTAAGAATTTACACAACTAATACGTGAATGGCCCATAGGCTCAGAGTTACGTTACGTAACGTAGCGTATCATCTGTCGTGCGCATGCGCAGTACATACAAAATCGTGATTTTACATGTCCGTCGGGCGTAAATTCGCACAGAAGCTTTTTTTTGCCCCACTAATTGTAAAACACGTACAAATTTGTTTCTGTGTCATTTGTTTCTTGGGTGCCATCACATCTTGGAAAGTATTGGTGCATCAGTAATAAATGCTGCCTTATGTTTATTATTTGTTTAAGTTGTCAGTAGGAAAAATCATTACAAAGGCTGTCAGCCATTCTTATATTACAGCAGCAATGATGAAGTATATTCTCACCCTGATCCAGGCTCATCCTGCTTTGTCACCCGGGAAATATTGGATACTAATGAAAGAGACAATGCCATAGTTTGCTTACCAACTTCCAGAGTTTTTTAGTACTTAGCATAACAAGCAGATTTAAGAAATTCTTTGTCAACGGAATCCATCAACTGTTTGCTGCTTTCTCAAATGAATACAGTGCCAGCCTGCCATCGATGTTCTGAAACAGCCGGCTGTAATTCGAAAATCTGTCAACTACCCAAAACATGATCTCTTCAGTGTAGAGCGGGAAGCCAAAATAGGCAAACGATAAAGTGATATCCTGCCCTTTATTGGCTTACCAGTTTGAGTTTGGTGCACAGTGGATTTACAGGCAGTTAATCAATGTTAAGGCCAAATGATAAAACTAATGATTACATCTCTCTCCACATGTAACAGAATCTGGTCTTCCTAAGATTGATACATTTGGGGGGTGAATAAGGCCTCAATCATTTTGCATGTGTCTGCATTTAACCACAAATTTCAATTATGTTATTCACAAGTCTTAATCAGCCCCATAGTTGTCGTTAGGTAAATGATTTTGTAAAATAGCTGTAAGTCTATTTGTATTTCAAGGTCATATCCTTCATTTAGCCAGTCTCTTTACTGTTAAGGGACCCATCCTATTGGGCTGTTAATGCAATGATAGTTTTAATTTACATTTTCAACACTAAGGTTCCTGCACCTGCTACAACTTGGCTTTGTGTCTACAACTCTTTTGTGTTGGTCGATGACTTTATGTGGATCATTTGTTTAAAATAGTACCATTAAAGACCATGTTAAGCATAACGTAATTAAACATAAAGTAAGTAATGGCAAGGGAATTTCACATTTGAAACTAGAGACACATTTTAATATTTAGGAAAATGGTTTCCTTACTTATTGCAAGCTGTATCAAGTAAAGAATGGCACAGATGGAAATTCTGTTAATTATGCCAGGGGTGGCAGATATGAGGGCACTGGCAATGACGGAATGCCTGGCAGAACACATGGGTTTTACTCACAGTTTTATAGTTGTGGAAGTAAAAATGGGTATTGTTCAGCTGTCACATCTTGGAAAGCATAATTTAATCAGTTTATTTTCTTTTCTGAGCATAAATAATAGATAGCCGTAATTTGTTGTTTTTCTGTAAATATATTATGGATAACTCTAAGGAAGCTGCCAAATTATTTGCATTTTTTACTTACAGTAAATACAAGAGGTCTGCAGAGGCCAGCTAAAATGTATTCATTCTTGGTTACTTCAAATAGAATGTTCCAAAACTAATAAAACACTTTTGGATTTACAGACATGCAACCAGATCTTTTGCTACCAACTCTTGCAGAAAGAGTAAAGTAGTAATGCTACTTTATAAGTCTCATCAGGAATGCTGACACCTCTTTTCGCTAATATCTGAACAGAGTGGAACCTCTCACATAACTTCCGGTTCCATCTCTGGACCCATGGAAGCAGGGGAGAAAACCCCACACGTACACAGGAAATAGTAATTGCCACCAGTTCTTTTCAACTTGCTGGAAGATCCTGCCTGTCCTTTGCCCAGGGTAGGATATGTCACTATTCAGGAAGGGTGGGACCTCTCTGCTGGTTGTCCAGGATAGGGGGTATATGGAGGTCAGTTACCAGTCACTATCAGGGCCTGCTTACTGCCGCAATAACCAATGAGGGTAGGTTGCAAGAGTCTTATTTCTCTTTGCACCCTGAGGAAGTCCAGACTAGGACGAAACGCGTTGGTGACACCTGCACTGATTTTGTTTAATAAAAAGCTGTATTTGGCATTTGAAATGATGTCTTCACTTATTGTGAGTATATTACTATCGCAATAAACTAACCCCTATGTGGTGAGGTTTATCTGCACCAGCCCGTGGTGCACATCTTCTTATCTCACAGACAGCTGCGAGCATCACACCCCCCGCCCTCCCCCTCCTGTCGGACCAGAGCCGAGGTGAAGGATCCCGTCAGAAGGAGATCGCGAGGGACCACTGCCACATCAGCTACTTCAAAAGATCATCAACGTAAAACCTGCTTAACATCCTGCACGAGCAGCAACATTGTTTCCAGCCTCACAGAAGCTACTTCTACATTCGTTGGAGAGAAACTGCATCTATACCATCTACACGGACCCTGCAGAGTTACTGCACGAGCGTTGAGTGAACAGCTGTTCAACCTGTCTGCAAGCCGTACTACACCGCTGTTATTTACATCTCCAATTGACTTTCTTACTGACATCGTTCTGCAAAAACTTGCAATACCTCTGCAAAAAACAACTGCACGAATGGTAAATTATCATTTCCCCCTGCAAACCCGTGACACATCATTGCTCTTCACATTTAACTCACTACCCCAGTAGCATTGTTCTTCAAACGAACTGTGTCACTTAAATTAACTGTTTATCCAGATCTGTTTTTCTTATTTATTCTTTCCCATTTATGTGCCCTTCCTCCCTTTCTTTACCCCTTTTCGGTGATAAAGGCTATAATTAGGTGATGAGCGCATTAGCAAATTGTTACCTTTGGTAATTCTTTATTATTTCTCTTTGCGTAGGGGGGTGCAGAGCACTGGGGGGGAATAGGACCTTTTTGCTCATTGCCTAGGGGTGTCAGGTGGCTACAGCCACTTACCCATCCGCACAAGATGAAAAACAGTGGAGGCAAAGTGGAGCTCTTTTGCATGGCTCTTCACTGCCTCCATTGCTGTCTGATCTTCTTCTGATGCCGCCGCTTCCAGACCTTCTTCTGGAGGGGCCCAGTCTTTCCCCTCTTCTGCCAGCCACCTCCACCCTCTTCAGCCGCTTCTGGCCCTTTCCTTCTTGTTGCAGCTCCTCTGCATTCTTCAGCCACTTTTGGCCTCCTCTATTCACTGCAGTTCTCTTAAGAGATCTCTTACCTTGGTGACTCCCCACCACCAACTGAGCTCTGTTCTGGTAACAAAACGCATTGGATGACATTAACAACTTGGACTTTATACTCAGAGACACTTATTTATTTTTCACCATTTGTTGTAAATATAATAATAACGCTTGTTACAAAGTATTCAGCACAGCAGTGTCAGCTCCCCCTTCCCTTGTCGGCGGCACCAATTAGCCTCCACATCCTCCCAGACACCGTCAACCTATCCATCCTGACCACATCTGGTGCCAACCAAGAGAACAGAGAGGCACGGAAGCTGCACAGAGAATTATCCCATCACTTCCCACCACCCAGGACACAGACGCCTCAGCCTGCAATTTTTAACACAGCTAACAGCCACCACCAAGGATTCCAACCCCTGTATTGGCACTCCATCCCAAGTACTGAAGAACCACTTCCAGCGCCAGCTACCGCGGACAGGAGGCCGTGCATTCAGATATGATCAGAACCCTAGGCAATCAACACCTGATGCTCAGTGAGGAGAATCCCTCCCGGAGCACCAGTGGAGACGCCTGGAGAAAAGAAACTCCACGCTACCCACAGCGTGCAAGCTGCTCCGCAGAATGTGGCAACCAGAAGATTGTGACAAGCGTTACAACCAAGCCTTATGTGAGTGCATCTACTATTACACTGGTCCTTTCGTTGCTTGATTTACATTATTGTGGCTGCTTTCTCTCCCCTCTCTCTCTCTTTCTCTCGCTCTCTCTTCTCCCACATTCCCTCTATCACAGCAAACAACATCTTAGACAGAGTACACCTACTAACAACATACGGAAAGTATCCCCCCAAAAAGACCTTGATCTGTATTCTGCACCTACCACTGCAAGACTGCTTATTACCTATGAACTGTACCTCTAAAGCAAAGATTTGCATCCTATCTTACTCCATGCATAACAACACCTCTCCTTCCCCCTCGCTCAACCCATTCACACCCTTCTACTTCAAACCCCAGTTCAACCTAACCACATATTCATTAGGAATTGTAGTGCTATTCCTCTGGATTCCAGGGCCTTGGGACACTGACATGTATTAGCAGCTCATCCCCATACACACGACAGGTGGGCAGTGAGTTCTGGATCTGAAACATATTTGCCATCCAGCTTGAACAATGTTTACAGCAGTTCATTTCACTGAGTGTTTTCTTGGATGTGAAGTAGATGGCAGCCTAACAGGCTCAGATATCGTGGAAAACTAATCTACTCAATTTCCGTGTTAAAAGTCTCTTCTGCTTTGATGTACATCACTCCTTATCCTGGAGTGTCATTGTTGACTTGTTTTTGAGGCACTTGACAGAAAACCAGAAATGTAACTCTCTGATCTCTTATTGTAGATCACATTAAGATTGTTCTTTGCCAGATGCATCATTATGCTCTGTAGAGATATTGGCACTCCACACAGGACTTTTCTATCTGTTTTCCAGTGGCTTGTGATCAGCCTCAGATTTAACCACTATCTTGCTATGAAAATATTGCTTAAATCTATGGCTGAGAAATAAAAACGAAATTTAGGACTGGATCAACACCACTGATCCCGCTGCGCTGTGATTTTGGGTTCCCCTCTACGCTACCTGACCTCGTCCCGGATTCACAACCCTGTACGTCTTGCACATACGTCCTTGATTTCCCGATAGTAGCTACCACGCATGCGTAGTAACTATTTTACGTAATCTACTTATCATTTTGTTACGTTGATTGCGTATATGCAGTCTTTAAAGACTGCATATATGCAATCTACGTAACAAAACGATACGTAGATTACGTAAAATAATTACGTAGCTACTATCGGAAAATTAAGGATGTATGTGCAAGACGTACGGGGTTGTCAATCCGAGCCCTCTACCTTAAAACTTCTGCCCTGTCTTCAGTTAAAATGGAATCTGGATAATACAGATGTAGCTTAGCTTACCCTCAGTGTAGTATTTACATACTGTACCTCTCCAATCCCATTAGTGCAAGCGGCTTCTGCGTCCCACCCTGTGGTGTCACACTGTCAGAAAGACAACTTGTACTGAAGGCTGGATTTGGAGGAGCATGCGTGCTTCCACCTTGCAGAGACTAGAAAACACTTGAATTGTGGAAGCCTGGATCTGGTCCACAGTACTTTTTGAATGTTTTTGATTTTGTACAGAAGCTATTGTTTGAATAACATGGGAGCAGGGTTTGTGACCCGTGGTTGAGTGGGCCTGAAGAGGCAGTAGTCCCATGGGGCCTGATCCAGACTTTAGATTGTTTTACGTATGCATGCGTGCCTAAATTATGCACTACTAACGCCTCATTGTATATCAACATACCATGGGTTGGATCCAGACTTAAGTAAGTGCTTGAAATTAGTTACTCCTGGGCTAAACCATGTTGATTTCAGGGAGAGTCACCATATATGGGTCTGGTATAATATATATAGAATACTAACATAGAGCTGGATCCAGACTTATGAAAGAGCTTGAAATTGAGAGAGGAAAGTAACACCTGGGCTAAACCATGTTGACTGCAGGGGAGTCTGTTGCAAACATTAATAGAGTTGAGAGGGGATGTTTCCTATCTCAAGTCTAAATAACAGTGTGATAGTAAAGCTGATCAGTATCTGTGTGCAGTAAGCAATTCAAAGATATATCCCTTCATGCAAAGAATACAATTAACTTGACTCCCCCTACCATCAACCTGGTTTAACCCAGGAGTAGCTAATTTCAAGCACTTACTGTAGTCTGGATCCAGCCCCCATCCCCCTAACTTCCACATAGCAGCATTGCTTCAGCCTCCCTCACTGTCCCTCCTCAAGGACGAAACTCTGAATCAGAGAGTCCAAAACCGTCCTGGAAATGCAGTGCTCGCACATGTGCTGCTAACAAAATCAGACCCTGCCCTTCCTTTTTGTAAGTCAAGTATGTGCAAAAAAGTCTTCACAGCACAAAGTTTCCATGTTTATCACCTGATGAACCAATGGAATTTTGAAAGGTGCCCTGACATTGTTTTTCAGCGGTATCCTGTCTGTGCCTCTACTACCAGGCAATACTAGCTGACTACTAACCACACTATATAGAAAGTATTGTATGAGACCATAGTCTGCCAGCTCTAAAAAAAAAGTGACAGAATCAGGTCCATTTGCAGACAGAAAATTCGGTCATAAAAGCACCTTATCTATCCTTGTCTAAGTGGTAGCTGCATAAATAGCCACATTCATGTGTCCAGCCACAACAGCAAGGAATACTGAATACCAATTGGCCCGCTTCTCTCATTAAATGTTGCATTTCTGCAGACAGATCATCACAGCAAAGGTAACCTGTAATTGGCATATCTGTGTGAACACTGCCACGTTGGCACCCACATTCTTATCCACTTCCCTGTTAAACTGGTGTTTTTGTATATAAACAAGACGGGCTTTTGCACGTATATAAATAAGCGTTATGATTAGTTTTCTATTTCCTAGTCAGTTTATTCAAAGCTGTTCTCATTTTGTTCTGCTCATAAATTGATAGGGAGCACAGAGCCTATTAAAATTGTTTCAAACCCGAAAGGCAGGACAGGCTAACAAATTGTAATCTTTTTTCCAGAAATACTCTTATCTGTAGTGGTTTTTAAATATTGCTTTCTAAAACACGCTCACTAAAATGCACATAACTCCCTGATGCATGCCTGCAATTTTTGGATTATCTGAAAAGGCTTTTAATTCTGCATAATTCATTGTCACAAAAAGCAATCACGATGTACTGTTCAGATAAACATTACATTAGAAAAATATCAGATGATAGGCATCAAAATTCAGTCCTTGTCACGGCAATCATGTTAATGTCTGTAAACACGTTTAAAATGGGGGAACAATGAAATGTAAAACTGTTGAGCAATGATCTAGGATAATAAATTAGGCTAAAACACATGTATTAAGCCTCTAAGTCAAGCCTATACTTTGTGTGCCAAGTTTTTTCTTAACACAGGTACTTACTATATCTCATCCAGTGTAGCGTATCTTGTAATTAACTCAATATTAATGAGTTGTAGGCATGCAAACTATAGCTCTAATATTGGCTTCTAACATAATGTCCCATTAGACCAGACTCATAATTAAATGTAAGCAAGGAAAGGAGAAGCATATATACAGGCAATATTTAATTTGTGGTAAAATACATAGATGTGGTAAAATGTACAGGTGTAATAAAGTACACAGATGGGGATAAGTTTTGCAGAGTCTCCTGGAACTTCATGAGGAGTGAAAGTAAATTTATTCTTTGCATGCAGAGAGAAGACTATGCTTTTGCTTATTGCACACAGATAATGACCAGTTTTACTTTTATACTGTCAACTAGACTTAATCTAGGAAACGTTAAGGACCGGATTCAGAGTTTAAGCGGATCCATAGAAACGGATCCGCTAAACAGCCTATGCCAAGTGTTATACCCTCTGTCCGTGTGAGAACATTACTCACCTTTTTGGCGGTGTCTGTGGCAGGCGGCGTGTGAGACAGTTCCGGTGGGCAGCGCTTCCGAAATTGAATGGGTGAGTATGCCAACCGCCATAATTTCCATTTAAAATGGCTGCCTATTTGAAATAGAGACAGTCGAAAAAGAACTTAAGGCTGTCTCTATTTCTAAAAGGCATCATTCTCGCCAGGGACGTCCACGATTTTTCATTAACCTTAGACCGTCTCCCCCACCCCATCAGAAATATATACAATGTTGTATAATACCAGCCTCCTGTTTTGGCTAGGTGGTCCCCAACCTTCCGCTTAAGTCTCCTCAGACCTATGAGGCCTTCAGATTTTCTTTTGTGTGGACGTGGGTGTGCGGTGGGTGGGGGAGAATTGAACATCCAAGGCCATTTCCTTGTATTTGCCCCTCAGGCTATAAGTTGCCAGCCTTTCCCTTGACTTCTGAGGTGAGTGTGATAAGGCCCCATTCTGTATGATGTGCTACTGGTAATCATGCCAAATGGGCCCAATCAGCAAATTTTTGCCTCGGGTGTCAAACACACTTTTTTTGCGTACTAGAGGTGTAATTGGCTGCTGTGGGTAATTTAAGAGATTTGTTTTCTCATTAAACGCTCAGGTGATGACAATGCACCTCAATTACGGGGTAGGATAATTAAGAATCTCTCCCTTTATTATCTCTCTTGATAAAAGTGAGGAACGTTGTTATATCAGAAACCACTAGAGCAGAAAATAACACTTACAAAAAGCCTGCCTCTAAATCTTGCTACAACATTGGACACTTGCATGCAGGGAAGCTGTTTTCCATTTATTTAGTAATTCCCCTGCATTAGACCCAATTGACGTCTTATTCCCATTCTATATTTATTCTATCAGCAACAGGCACAAACATAAATAAAGGAACCCATTTTATGTGTTCTTAAAATGCTCCAAACTAGTTACAGCAATTCTAAATTTGAGTATCCTAAATAAACAAGATGTCACCAGTCATTCATTGTTATTTAATTTTCAGTTGTAGCTTGAGTGCCTGTGTATGTTATTACCCTATTACAGTCTAAACCTGATTATGTGTTGGCTTACTTTCCCCTTTACTGCTTCCCTGCATTATCTACTAGGGAGATCTATAAAAAGGTTATTATCTTACAGACATCTCAGTATCCAGAAAAGGCTCATAAATAAAAAGCTCATTTAGGCACCCAAACTCGGGAGACCTAGAGCAGGGGTACCTGACCCTGTCCTCAAGGACCACTAACGGTCCATGTTTTTTAAATCTCCCTGCTGGAGGTGGGCTCATAACTGACAGTTACATTTTGAAAGCTCCACAGGTTAAGCAGCGAAACCTACAAAACATGGACCGTTTGTGGTCCTTGAGGACAGGGTTGGGGACCCCTGACCTAGAGCATAAGGGACACAGAAGAGTATGAGTGGTAAATAAGACATGTTTACAAATAACAATAAAAAACATAAAAGAGGAACCTTTCCCAAGAAGTTAACGTGATGAACCTCTCAAGGAGGTCATAATAATAGAAAGTATTCACAGTACTGGTTGGCCGATCCACACCTAACTCACCTGTCCTGCCCCCATCCAGCCCCCCTTTTTAGGTATCTTATGGTACTTATGAGTGCCATAGGGCTACCTTAACAATCCATGCAATGTCCGCACGGACGCCTAGGCCCCACCCTCCCCGGCTTATATAAATCCCTCCCCCTTCCCGCTTCTACCTAATCCCTCCCCGAGGCGGCATTACGCCGCTTCTTTCTACTTAAAAAAAAAACAGATTTGAGGCAATCTACGTACCGAGCTGTAGACTGTGCGTAGTAGGTCCTTTACTAAGGATCCGCACCTAAGAATTGACTGGGGTAAATCCAGACCAACGGGCTAGTTACGCTAGAATGCGTAGCGTATTTACGTTATCGTATTTTCTATGCACTCCCCTCGCTTTTAAGTACTTTGGCCATTTTACGGTGGCCAAACCCTGCCTTAACTTTTCATAGCGTAAGTACATGACAGCCAAACCCAGCCCATACTGTACGATTTAAATGCCTCCCTCCGTCTACAAAGCGTAAGTACGGGTGTCGTATCGATGCCCCGCCCCTTCATTCGTATTTACGCTGATGGTATATATGTTGGGAGTTACGTGGCATAACATCAGCCGCGCGCATGCGCAGTTAATGCAAATGGGCGAAATGACGTCATCAGCTAGCGTACTTAGCTTAGGATCTGGCCCATTGTGCTGGATCCAAATGTACACTCTACTCACACACGCAAATTGTGGAAGTGGGATGTCTGGAGGAACGGGAGGGCATGTTAAGTGCGATTTACATGCAAATCTGCTATCCTACGGAACTTCTTTCCGTAGGATAGTACATCCGTCCAAAAGGGGGGGAGATTGAATTATACCGCATGGGCAGGGTTAATGACAAACGCATCGATCAACGGTCGCACTGTAGTGTTATGGCTGCCTTATGGCAGTGTATATGCCCTCAAGTCCACACGACAAAGGGGAGTGTCAGGAGACTTCCGTACGGACTTTCAGACCCCCACACGTACAGGGGTCTGCATCCGGACCATTGTCTGGATGATAGAATGCTTTTCACAACAGAAAATATTGAGGTATTAAACGCAGCCTATATTGTGCTACAGTTACTTCTCCTCCCTTCAATTTAAGAAAACAAACTGAGAATATCCAGTGTGTTCAAATACACAGCGTCATTAATCACTCATCATTCCAATGTGTTCCAAACTTCTAAAGGGTCATCCCTCAATCAAGACTTACACATTACCTTTGGACATCTGTCATGTATCTTGTTCTTTATCATTCATCCCTTATCTTTCACTTCTCAATGCTCATCACTCTTTGCTAGCACACTTTCCTGGCCCATCTCTAATCTCTCTTCAAACGTGTTTTTTGATTTTCAAAATGCCTCCAGCTTCGGAGCAGCAGCACCTGTGCCACGTGTGCAAGACACAGGGCTAAAGTAAGTGGTATACATAAAGTGTTACATGTGTATAAAATGATTAAACATATTTTTAAACTCACCATTAGATGTCCGCATCTTGGGAGCCTTCTAATTTTCTTTAAATGATGAATTCTGTTCTTTTCTTCACGCTTCAAAAATCTTCTTGGCTGGAGATGCCGAACAAACCTTCTTTTCTTGATCCCAGCGTCTTCAATATAACTTCCCGGCAGTAGGGGGCGCTGATTAACTTCAAAAGGTGACGTCAGGAACAGTAGAGCTGTACATCACGTTTAGTGAATGAGGCCCTAAGACTGGGGTCACCTATCTTACTTATCTTATGTTATCTTATAACATATACGCCCGGTGTTTTGCGATTTTGACTACTGCGCATGCGTAGTTATTTTTTTTTGGTTCCGTAGATTGCGTACATGCGGTCTTAAAGACAGCATATACGCAATCTACGTAGCAAAAGATAAATAAATTACGTAAAAAATTGACTACGCATGCGCAGTTGTCAAAATCGCAAAACACCGGATGGATATGTTATACGTCCGATACTCTGCATACAGTCCTTAGTTCCTAGTGAGTGAGGGGAGTGGCCTCCCTCTGAGGGGAGTGGCCTAACCTCTGTGCTTGGAACTCGGAATTGTAAATCTGGATTTGGTCTATAAAGACCAATATCTTTACTTTTTAAACATCATTAAATTCTCATTTTGGTATTTCTGTGGGTTTTTTTCCCCCGGCCTATGATGATTACGGGAGAATATTCCAGAAATAGATTTTAGACATTTACATTTTCTCATCTTATTATGAAGGGACAGAGAAGAGGTTAGTTATCAGCTTAGTATTAGAGTTGATTATAATTTATGTAGCAGTTATAAGAATTGTCATTCAAGTGTACAGCTATAATCAGCACTTGTGCATTCATTTCAGAGGCTATTTGGTTTTCAAGCTCATTATATTTCCAGAGAGCTTTTATCAAGTTATTAAAGATGATGGAGCTCTAGGTTTTGCTAAACATCATGCAAGAGAGATATAAATAGATCTTATTTTTTAAGATTAGTGAGTCATGCATCCTCATAGATTGCTCAAATGTTAATGTTGTTTGACCAAATGTTTTTTATTTATTAATTATTTAACCAGATATTTTCTACAGGGAAATTTAAAATATTAACAAAAGATGAAGGATACAGGTAGGCTTAGTATTGTTATTAAATTTATAATAGAAAACCCTTTTCTGTCATAAATATATATTTATTGGCCCCATAAGGTATTACTGTCAAAATGTATATTTAATCAAGTTCCTTTGAGAAGGAATTGAGCAAATAGGACTGTTATTGGAAGGCTGGAAAACTATGGGGTCTATTTACAAACTTTGGCCCAGATCCAGAACAATGCTTCTGATCGAATTTACACGTGGCGGAGACGTAAAATCGCCTTTTGGTAAGTACTGCGCATGCGCACCATAGAAAATACGTACAGTAAATCCGTACGTGTGGGCGTGCCAAATTTACATGAGACAAAAATACGTCTAAAATACGCAATGTAGGCGGGGGTTTTCATTTAAAGTGTACAGTATGGGCGTGCTTAGCTTCCCATCCGTACGTGTGCGGACGACAGCGGTTAAGCGGCCAAAAGTTAACGTAGGGTTTGGAAATGAAAATCGGTCAAAATACGTACATGCAGGGGGAGTGCTTAGGGGTGTGTATAGAAGGCATTAATATGCTACGCTAGTAAATGAATTGCTAGCGGAGTTCTGGATCTACCCCATTATCACTTAAAAATGAAGCACTTACCATTTACAAAAATGCCATCGCCATGGAAATCTGCTGTTTCCATGACGATGGCCAGAGACATCATTCTCTTCGCCGGCCTGTTCTAAATTATATTTATTAACCCCCGATGTGGAGATTATCATTCCGGTCCGAAGGATGGCATCACTGCATTTATCCCAGTGATCTCCCATTATTACCCCCTTTTCCTCCCCCTAATTAGGGGGAGGAAAAGGGGGGCATGTTTTGGGAGACAGCTGGGATAAACCTGTCTAACTTTAAAAAATGTAATAAATAAAAAAGTTTTTTTTTTTACCATTACATTAAAAAATAAAAATAAAAATACATTTAAAATACTAATTAGTGTAAAAATAATAAAGAAAAAAGAAAAACTCACCTCTCCGGTAGACGCGTCCAACTCTGAAGATTTCAGTCCCGATATGAAGACACTGCGCATGCGCACTTGATACCGGGACTTGAAATTTTCAAAGTCACACTTTGGATTCCCTGAGCATGCGCAGGACTTCATTCATACGAAGTATGAATGAAGTCTCCTGTAATGACCACAGAGATCATCGTGGGACCTCGCCGGAGGGGTGAGTAGAAGTAAATGTATGAAGCTGCCAGGCTCTCTGCAAGCCGATGCAGGCCTGGAACAGCTTCATTCATTTAAAAACGTTAATGTAGGTAAATAGAGCCTTATATGCTGTAAAGGCAATTGAACAGTCACAGATCACAAGGAAGCAACCAGGACCACGATGGTAAATTGGACTGACAACCTTAAACCATGGCCTAGATATCACCAGAGCCCCTAATGGTCAGAACCGGACCAGGGCCAGTGAGTGGTGATTAATAGCATTAAGTAGCAGCAGGCAGGCAATCGTGACACCATCCAATGCAAAGTTACAGTGCTGTGGATAAGAGTATTAAGCGGTGGGGAAAGAGCTAAGTGACTAAAGAGACCAGTTGCATTCTTGCCTCAAGATTTGGAAGTGCTGTGGACATTCTTAGGATCTCATTTGGTTGCTGGTGGCATTGAAGGACAGGGGATGGGGCTTTGGGATGCAATTTGCATAAATCATGTAATCAACCCCTGCCCCCATATATTCCCTTTGACATCTCCCAGGGATAAAAAATAGATAGTCAGCAACCTATATATTACAAAGGTTATAAAGACAAATGTACATATAAAAAAAAAAACCTAAATAAAATAAAGATACCCAAATATCTCTAAACCCCCTCCCCTGTCAATTAGCAAATGCAAACTGAAAATGGTAAAATTAAAAACTAAGCTTACCTAAGACTCCAGGATCTTATGTTTGGCCCATCCAAAAGAAGTAGTAGATGGTCCCGTCACCGCAGACAGTAAAAGTCACATGACATACTCTTGAGAGTAAATTACTCTTACAATGCTTGTCAGTGATCCAGCAATGATTGCAGCACTGGCTGGGTGCCTTTCTCTATTTCTTACATTGCAACAATTGACAGGCTGAATCTTTTCTTCACTGAAAAAAACAGCTTAAGCCTGATAGCCATTGCTGGGACACTCTTGCAGAGTGGCTGATCAGAGCCTCTTCCCCTGTGGTTGATAAGAAAACAAAAAAAAAACTTTGCTAATCAACAAGGTTTATTTATTCTTTTTTATAAATGTTACCACGTCAATCCATATAAAGCGGTTTTATTAAACAGTGTTATGTTATTGTCTCTCAAATTTATAAGTGCTTTTATACTAAACTATTCTCTGACAAAAAAAAGAGAACAACAGACTATTCATCTGAATTATATGCATTGTCATTCTTTTTATTTGCTTGTGTTTGGTTTTAATAATATTTTTAATTCATTGCAAAACAGGGTATAAACAAATAATATTTCTTAGTTAATTATTTTCATTACATCAGATTTTTATTTATTCATTCGAAACTTGTGTCAAAAAAAGAAATGAATTATCAACATTTTAAAGCAATGGTTGCCTGAGTCACCCTCCTGCCTGTAATTTCCTTGTGTATTGCTTTCCATATCAGCGTTTGCCAGATGCAGTTTGAGAACGTAAATATTCCTTAGATAAATGCCTTGTTGTGGTATCTATTGTTTCCTGGGTTTTACTCTCTCTTCCCAGCTATAAGACGTAACATTGCGACATGGGCCGTTTAGCTAGGAATTTTCAAAGGGTTTATAGAACAGTTGTCACGAGATTTATTTGTTTCCTACTGACTGACTGATGATTTTAAAAGTGAATGTGCTTCACAAGAAACTACCATGGGAATATACAGCTAAGCCATTCAGAGCAGGTGCTTTCAAAAAGTAAAGACTGAATTTGCAGAGAGCAATGGTTTCTATCTTGGGCAAAAAGCTGCAAAATGTGTACCTAGAAAAGGGAGATTTACACCTTAAGCTTTTCAGTTGATTTTAAGGGGATTTGCAAAGTTTAATCCCTAGGCAAATGAACATAATGCATATGCTCACCACTAAACTAAACTGTTAGGGATAAAAAAAAAGTTTTGTTGGTAAGTGAGAAGTGCAAGGAAAATGTGAGATTTGTAGAGAAGCAGCATATGGCACCATCTGATGTTCTAGTGTGTCTGTGCACAGCAACATTGAGCTAAATTTACATACTGAAGAAGACTTACGGATGCTTCTAGCAGCCAATCAGCTTACAGCTTTTATTTTATGTCATCTAGGAGACTAGTTGGATGTGGAGGACCTCAGAGGTGATCTCTCTCCTCCCTCAAAGTATAGCTGCCAACATTGAGAATCCCAAAAATGGGAAGAAGCATCGCCAAGCTTCTGCCAAAACTCCACTCAGTTCTGCCTACAAATGATCTTATTTTTCAACACTCTGTCCATTTTCTCATTAAGCCCATTCTTTTTGTGTGCTGTACATTGGGACAGTCTCATAAAAAGAGGGACAGTTGAGAGTTGTCGGGGTAGCCCTTCCTGTGCTACCAGGTCCAACCTACAATTCTGCAGTCACTGAACCTTATATCCTGAAAAGTAATAAGTATTAGACCATCTAATGGGAGTTCAGAAATGATACCACACGATTCGTCTGCTTTCCAAGACTGAACTAATTTTACTGTTCAAGATCGCTTCTTATTTATATACAGAATTGAGAGATCGATACATGTCACAAGATTGATGACTCATATGACATATGACAAACCTTGAGATAGATAAATATCAGAGAGCAGAATTTATAGACAAAAGCGGATGTGGTTATTGTATCATCAAGAGTTCAAAGGAACTGTTTATCTCTTGAGGCCCTATATTCTTAGTTACAACTGGTTTCCAGAAGCAGAATCTGTGGTTATGTTTGGTTCCTGAAGCTGTCAAGTAGGCGAATTTCTACTTAACCTTTCTTATAAAAACATGTAATACTCTATTTCTATTACTTATTTCTGGCTATTACAACTAATGCTAAAACATATTATTACTTCAAACATTGTAGATACAAAATAGACCCCCACAGAGTTATGTCAAAGGAAGATGGGAGATCATACTAGACAACCTCCGCCATACCTCCCAAATGTCCCGATTCCAGCGGGACAGTCCCGATTTTGGGTGACTGTCCCACTGTCCTGACCACCTTCCATTTTGTCCCAATAAGTGGGCACTGGAGGCAGGGCTTTTATTTTTTGTTTGCTTGTTTTTTTATTACTATTTCATTTTTTCCCGTGGGTGTGGTAGAGGTGGGGCTTGGGTGGGACAGAGACATGGCTTGGGGAGTAGAGGTGGGGCTTTGGCAGGATAGAGGCGCGGCTTATTTGTCCTGTTTTCTGTCTCTGTCAAAATGTTTGGAGCGATGCCCTTCTCTGCCTCATTTTGTGTGACCTTCCCCAGATCATGTGATGTGGAAGTGAAATGCAGAGTGAACCACCAAGGATAGTTCACTTCTTGCCCACCACCACCATCATAATTTCCTATTTCTCATCAATTGTGTCAGTATATATCTCTGTTATCTCAACATGGAAGTGCTGTACCAGTAATCATGTGTTGGAAACAGCATAAAGTGATTTGATTTCCATCTACTATGGAAACTACTGAGTGGGTTAAACTTACAATGCAGCAAAAAATAGGGGTACCGTCAGGAAAAGGGGGGTCACCACCTGAGTACCCACCAGAGATAATCCTAAACAAAAACTCAGATAAATCGTATTATACAAAGAAATGATTCCCTTCTAAGTGCGCTCTCAGATTATTACAATGTTCTTGACCCCAGACCTCAAAAAGTCTAGATTCACAGTCTTAACATTGTCCCAGAATTTTTCTTTCTCTTCCTGCAGGTGGTGTCTTCCTTTTTTGTTGATCTTCACCGCGCTTCCTCTTTGCTTGGATACCGTGATCTTTCTTTTTTTTTTTTTTAAATAGATTTTATTACGCTTTTTACATTTTCATGGGGGACAAGGGTACAGCAAAATGAAAGGAATTATCAGTAATGTACAAACACAGCCTTGGTATAAGACATAAATTGCTCTAAATTTACAAGTGAACTTACAGCAAAAGCAAGATAATGGTTTTCCCCTGAGATTTGTGATGAGATTAAGTCATGTACCAGATGGAGGGGATGCGAAGGAGTACATGATCAGTTAAGGGATCTAATAATTCACCATGTAGTGAAGGTGTGATCTGATGATGTGTGAGCCATGGCAGCCATATACCTGTAAAATTATTGGAGATATTGTGAATTATGCTAGAAATATGTTCCATCTTATATACCCGCCATATTTCTTTAGAAACAGTCAGAAGGGAAGGGGGAAGTGGGCTGCTATTTGGCATTTAGTAGCATTAAAAATGTGTTTTATTAGAAGATGTGTGTATTTAGGAACATTAGGTATGGTGCGGGAGAGTAGAGAGTATGTAGGTGAAAGAGGAACGGAGATACCGGTCACTACTGCAATCAGGCGATGTATTTCTCCCCAAAGGAGGGAAATTTTTGGGCAATACCACCAAATATGAGTTGATACGAACACATAGCGAGGTTTTAGATACATTTTCTCTAATAGAAACCCATTCCTCCTCCTCCAAAGTTTCTCCCAAATCCAGTTCCCATGGATGTCTTTAGAAGGACGATTATACAGTAAGAATGAGCGGTAGAAAGTAGATATAAGTCTAGCAGGAGGAGACCGAAGAGCACACATGGATTCTAGGGTAGAGGAAGCAGATGTAGAAAATTGAGGTGGGGAGAAGGAATTATAAAAATTCCTTAATTGGAGATACTGATAGAAGCATGTGTGAGTAAGGTGAAGCCTGGTCTGAAGATCCTCAAAGGAGGGGAAAAAACGTAGTGGGGATAGATCTGAAAAATTGCGTATGTCCTGAGCCACCCATAAAAAGAAAATAATTTGGATTAAGTCTGGGCGGAAATTGGGGATTATTCCAGAGGGGAAACATATGCCAGGGCTGGTTAAGGAGTTCATACGAACGAATAACTTTGTCCCATAAAGAGATAGAAAAAGCTAGTGTAGGGAGAAGGGAGGATAAGCTAGGTCGGTAACGAGGTAGAAGCCACAATAAGAAAGAGGGTGAGAGAACTTCTGCTGAATGCGCCTCTATATCTACCCATATCCTGGCGTTCAGAGAAGAATGGAGTAGAATGCATTGCGTTAGGTGTGTAGCTTGGTAATATGCTAAGAAATTGAGGGCTCCCAAACCATCCTCTCCTATAGGTTTAAATAATACTTCCATATGAATACAAGGTTTACGGGCTGCCCATATGAACTTTGAAGCAAGTTGTTGAAGCATTTTAAAACTCTAATAGGGATCCTAATAGGGAGGGTTTGAAATAAATATAAAAGGCGAGGTAGAATATTCATTTAGAAGGAGTTGATCCTGCCCACCCAAGATATTAACATTTTATCCCATTTTTCAAGGTCTGATTTTATGGCGGAGAAGAAAGGTGGATAATTGGTGGAAAAAAGCTGCTGATTCCCAAATACTTAAGTTTATGTGTTTGCCAACAAAAGTTAAAATTCTGTTGAAGCTGTTGGAATAGGGAGGAAGGGAGGTTTAGAGCTAATATTTCGGACATGCTTGAATTAATCTTATAATTAGAGAGTGAGCCACAATAGCGCAGTTCATTAAGGAGATTTGGGAGGGATACGGTAGGATTGGTAATTGTCATCAGAATATCGTCAGCATATAAATATATTTTATGATCAGTAGGACCTACTGTGATTCCTGTGATATCGTGATTTTCACGAAGTTTGATGGCTAGTGGGTCTATCATCAATGCAAATATAAGGGGTAAGAGTGGGCAGCCCTGCCTAGTGCCATTATGAATGGAGAATGGTGAAGATTTAAATCTGTTAGCAAGGACAGACGCTGTTGAGTTATAATATAGAGCGGCTATGTCTCTAAAAAAAGGACCCTCCATCCCCATACCTGACAGTACTTGTTGCATATATGTCCATCCAACTCTGTCGAAAGCTTTTTCTGCGGCCACTACAAGGGCGGGAAGACACCTAGTATTTGCAATGTGTATAAGATCAATAGCTCTCCAGGTGTTATCTGATGCTTGCCGACCAGGGATAAAGCCCACTTGGTCCGAATGGACCAACGAGGTAATAACCACATTTAATCGGTTAGTGAAAAGTTTTAAGTCGACGTTTAAAAGCGAAATTGGTCTATAATTTCCACAGGATTTAGGAATCACAACAATCTCCGCCCTCATGGTGGCTGGATCAAATTTCGCACCAGAGAGGATGGAGATAAATAGACTGAGAAGCATGGGCAGGAGCTGGGCAGCAAATTTTTTATAGAAAATTGCGGTGAGACCATCTGGACCAGGAGATGAGGCATTAAGTTCCTTAATTGTGTCTAATATTTCCTGGGAGGTTATATCTTTATTTAAAAAGGATTGTTGAGTGGAGGAAACTTTAGGGAGAATCTTTAATTTTGTCAGTAAGGGTCATTAATATGAGGTTCCAAATTATACAAAGAGGAATTGAACTCTTGAAAAAAATCTGCAATCAATGTAGGATCATATATCAGGGAGCCATCAGAAGATTTTATTGCAGTGATATGGTTACGAGAGCGTTTATCTTTTAGCTTTTTTGCAAGGAGACGATCTGCTCTATCTCCCTTTTCACATAATTCTGTCGTAACCATTGTAGGGCTCTAACAGCTTTCTTGGAGAGAAGCTAATGGAGTTGACCCTTCAGAGCTAGCAATTTGAGATGTCTTTTAGGGTATCTATGAAAGCGGGTTGTTAGAGAAGTAATTTGGGCTTCTAGGGCTGAGATGCAGGTGTTTTCAGCCTTATTCCTAGCAGCAGACAGAGAGATCAGGGTGCCATGAATAGAGGCCCATGTGATAGAGGGGGATACCTCAGGAGAGTTATTCCAAGAGACATGGGGGTAGATCCAGAACTACGTTCGTCTTCCATAGACGGCCATAATTCAATGAACAGTAGCTACTGCGTATGCGTAGTAGCTATTGTCCGTAATCTGCGCATCGTTTCGATACATAGATTGCGTATATGCGGTCTTTTAGACGGACGTGGCTTTGCATGCCTTGTTGTCTAACTGAATACACATATATACACACTTTATAAGTCCATCAAAACACTAGCTGCAGACTCAATTATGTATACATATTAAATTATGCAAAATACAGACATGGAAATGAAATTCTGGTCTTTTCACATAACCAATCAGGGCATTAGTTGCTGCTCTGCTTTGGGGCTAATTTAAAATACTTGGACAAATTTAGTTTTGTCCAAGACGAACTCTGTGAAGGACAAAATAATTCAGTATGTATATGTTGCATGTAAAAAGGGACAATATTCCCATGCACAAGGAACAAAAACATATATATGAGTCTGCAGTAAGAGTGTCCAAAGGGTAGGCTGAGAAGAGCGCTCTGTACATTCGATACCCCGGCCAGACCACTTTCAGTCACCCTACTTGAAGACTGTATAACACGAGTAGGCTGATGTGTAGGCAGAAAATAAGTTCTCCCTGTGTATCCACCCAGGTGCAGCTTTGCGGATCTGTCTATTTTAGTATCTGGTCCTATAATGTCTGATAGCAACACTGAGCATACAGCTTATATTAAGATATATTATGTTACTTGTTGCTGTGATATTTGCAGTAGCACAAACTCTTTCACCCCTGACTGCTTGAGCAGTCAGTATATAGCTCTCACTGCTATCTGGCTTGCTGTTCTCCTGGCTGTTGCTAAGCAACTGAAAGGCTGTGCTAACAGCACAGTCAGGTCTACAGAATCTTCTCCAGGTGCTAGCATGATAAATGGTCTCAGCTGGTGCCTAACAGCCAAGATTCTGATCAACCGCAGCTTGGAGACTCTCCAGCTCTTATTATCTGTTCAGTGTTTGAATACCCAGTAGGAAGAACTCTCCCCTTGCTGGTGATATTGGACCAGATTCAAAGAATGAAAATAAGAGAGGAAAGTTACACCTGGGTAAAACCATGTTGATTTCAGGGGAAGTCAAGTTAGTTGTATTCTTTGCATGCAGGGATATATCTTTGAATTGCTTACTGCACACAGATACTGAGCAGCTTTACTACTACACTGCTATTTAGACTTAAATTATGAATTATGAGTTATGAAACGCCACCTTTCATCTCTTATACAGTTTGCAACAGATGAAATATCAGGGTTGACGACTTTTAATAGCTTCCCTCCATTGATGCACGCAGGGGGTGGGGCTTAATGATGCAATTTATGCAAATCACATCATTAAGCCCCACCCGCTTGACTAATACTAACCAATTTTTAGGTTTAATATGGATCACAGCTGGGCTTGAGGGAGCAAATTGCATCATCAAGTCCCTCTCTATCCCTAGCAACACTAGCATACTAATGTTGCCAGACAGGGGGGCAGTACTTGAGGCCGTGGTTTCCATGAAACCAAAAGCCTCAAGTCCCTTGGAGGAGATATACAGACCCTCCCGGGATACCGGGAGAACTGCCCAAATTTCGGGAGTCTCCCAGACATTCTGGGAGAGTCGGCAACCCTGTGAAATATGACTCCTCTGCAATCAACATGGTTTAGCCCAGGAGTAACGTTCCTCTCTTAATTTTAAGCTCCTTCTTAAGTTGTTGGGAGCCACTAATTAAACTATAAAACACATTTTATTCCTCCGTTACAATAATAAAAACAAAAACAAACTCATGTCTAAATCTGGTACCAGATTACAGCAATCCGAAATGATTAATTGTTAAAAACCAGCGCACAAAGCTCCTATTGCACAATCATAAACAGGGTCTCATCTAATAGCCATAAAATAAATTTTATAGCACGCAATAGTGTCTAATTCAATTCCTGTTGGTAATAAATAAACAGAAGTTGAGGTTTAGCAAAATTCTGTTGATAAAACAGTCAAATTTCTAGTTACCATGGCCAGCGTTACTAGATAGACATAGATAGCTTTAGGTTTAAGACAATACTTTATAACACCATAGATAATTAAATTGCTCAGTCCAAGATGTTAAATATATATTGAACATTGGTTTAATGTTGTAGACCCTAGATTGATCTTACTATCAGTCGATGGATGTTCAAGGGTTTTATTAGTAGAGAAATCCTGGTCTCTGTCGCAGTGTTCTTGTCTGGATAGTCTGTTCCAGCCTGTATCTGTTATTGTTGCTTTATTACATAGCTGCCTGGACCCCTTTACTTTGTATCTGTATACCTGCCTTGACTATGTCATCTCATATTTGTTTACCTGCCTAGATCTGGTGTCCTTGCTCATCTGTCAGGCCTCTCCTCAAGCCCTGTCCAGTATGGCAATCCTCCTTGTACCTGCTCAGTCCCTGTCCTGTTGCAATGTCTGACTCCCAAACCATCCTTGCTACTCTTGGAGCCTCATTTACTAAGATCGATTTTGGCTTTAGTAAATACAACGATGGTAAAAAAAAAAAACAGCTAAATCCTGGGACTTTGGCCTCTTTCAAAACAAAATCGACCTACATCGCTCTACCCTCCCAGTCCCGAATTTTCTAATGTAAAAGATATAACCTGGTGGATATACTAAAGGCGATTTGATTAAATCGCCTCTAGGCCGATGTTTGAGGGCTTAAAAAAAAAAGTGCCTCAAGTGAGAGGTGATTTCATAGAAATCGCCTCACACTTCAATAGAAAAACATATGTCAACATAGTTGACATGTGTTTTTCACTCAGTAAAAAAAAAAACAATCATTTTCCTATCATCGACGTATATACTACTATAAGGAAAAGCATGGTATGTGTTGGTGGCCATGCTAATCCTTATAGTAGCATAAGCAGCAGCATGATAAGTGATAGAAATGTTTCTGCAAATGTCTAATGTATCCTTTTGTAAAGTAAAAAAGTACCCACATAAACCTAGCACAAATAAATGACCTAACCCTACATGTTACCCCTGTTTATAATGTGTAGAAAAGATCCCTTAGTATTTCGCTAGCTTTAAAATGTCTCCTAAAGTGTCTGCCACTGCTTATACTACTAGAAGGATTGGCATGGCCACAAACACATGGTAATGCTTTTCCTTATAGTAGTATATGCATCGGCAGGATAAGTGATAGAAAAATGCATGCCGATTTTTAGATGGAGACTCGCCGTGCTTTTCAATAGAAAAGCATAGCGATTTTTCCATTTTAAAATTGATAAACATCGATGGCGAATCCACATCGATGGGAAAAATTTGGGAATAGTAAATGCCGCAAATTTTTCCTAAAAATTGCTGCTAAATCACAGCGATGATGATCGATGTAGAATCGCTGCCAAAACTCGACTTTAGTAAATGAGGCCCTTGGAATCAACACCAGGGGATGCGAGCCTGCAGTACAAATCTATCCCCACCATCATGTGCCCTAGTGAAGACCTGGCCACAACTAGACTTTGCACCCTGGTTTGCGGTTTACCTGAATAACGTAATAATTTCACTATAATATGTTCTCACTTGCCCTAGTTGAATGGATACATCTGTATATAAGGTTAAGCACATACTTCTATGGTCATATCTGAATATCATTCCTAAGATCCCAAATTGAATACACTGGTTTCTAAGATCCAGTCGCGCAGAGGATGTTGACCCAATGGCGGAACCTCACTGTGTCTTGGGAAACCCCTCCTATTTCTCACACAGAATTCCAATAGCCTTTCCTTACTTTCTACACCTAAAATGGCAATGGTCACAACTGTGCTTCTCATCCACCTGAATGTTTGCCTAGACTTTGAAATACTAAACCCCTTTCACTTGCAAGCACAACCCACCCCATGTCAGATTTGCAAAAGCGGATGTTTTAAAGTCTGAACAATCGGGATCCAGGTTTTACAGAAGCGCGGATTCAGTCCACTATCTTGATTGAAACAAGGAGTTGAAAGTAATATTAATGTAATATCTTCTGACTCTTAAATAGGAACATGATTTGAAAGAATACTGATGTTCTTGCACAACGGTCCACTGTACATCCAATTTATTTTTCTTTTAAGGATCAACGGATGATCACATTACTTTATATCTTCACTCATATATATCTGAAAGGGCACTTACTCAGCCATGTTATGTAGTCCCAAAAGGGCCAATTTGATGCTTAGAGACTGTTACACTGGCATGGAGCTATTTACTCTATTTCAGGAGTTAATAAAATCAATATGAACTCTGATTCATAGGCACTAGATGCTTCAAGAGAGTCAGTCATATTTATTTGGTAAAATGGTCTGTGGGGTGGAGGTTGCTCAAGACAATCATGTGTTTTGACGTCTTTGACCTTAACAACCGCAACAGTGCAGGATAAAATATAATTACTTGAAAGTTTTTAACCTCACAGGGCCTTTTCTTCCACAGGCTGTCTATGTTGAGCCTACTATATCGAGTTATTGTTATTATGCTGAGATGCAATCATAAGATACAGCTTTGACCTCTGAAATTGCTTAATGACCTGGTTGCAATCTTAAACAACCCTTAAGACTTTAGAAGTAACTATCAATCCACAAAAGGGACTGGTGCTATATAATTTGCTTGTTCTCTAAACACCATTACAACATAATTGTAGGGCTGGAAGTGTATATATTAATTCAAGTGGCTCATCTTGCATTTGTATTCTTCCAATACAATTTGTAAGCAGCCTAGTTATCTGCAATAATTGCAATCAGAGCCATTTCTAGTGGTGTCCACGGAAGAAAAATGTATCTGGCGCCCCTCCCAAAAAAAAATGTTTGTGTCCAGCCATTCATTTCTATTCCCTAGTATGTGCCTAAACATCCATTTCTGCCCTTGTACTGTATGTGCATCCATTTCAATTCTGTCACTTGTATGTTGTGCATCTTCACCATGGATCCATAGTAGACCCCTCTCTTCTTTCATGGAACTCTAAGCAAGAGTATTCAGAGATCCATTTTAGAGTGGAGTTACGTGCGGATTTTTAGGATCGGATCAACTGCGCACAACGTTGACTATACGCACAGAAGTGCCTAACGGACATACATGTGAATCGCACTTGGGGACATACGCACGGAAATCAGATGTACAGAAACATTTACATAAAAGTGGGTGGGGAGAGGCATTTAAATGAACACATGGAGGCGCGGTTATCAAGAATCGCACAGACGGAGCACATATACGCACGTAAGTACACACGTATAGAACAGAGTGGTCTATGGACTCGTAAGTCACTGACAGCACGTCCGGGAGAGGGGAGTGTCGGGGTTGTTGGTGGGTGTTTTCTTGCTCTGGCCGAGCATATAATTGCATACTTTACGGATCTCTAAATATGCCCCTTAGAGTATAGTTATTTATACAATGTGTCGATTTTAGACACATCGGACTGGAGCTACTCTGAATGGGTACTTTGGCAATATAGGGCAATAAGTACCCAATCCTAATAGTAAAAATTGTAACGTGAATCATTGAAACACTGATATAGCCACAATTCTGCTGTTGACTGGATCAGTGTCTAAATTGGGCCTATCATATCGGCATCAGTATCCAGGGCTGGCCCTAGACATAGGCGAGTCGCCTAGGGCGGCATTTGGTCAGGGGGGGCAACACAAACTCTGGGCTGTGAAATTTTAGAAATGGACAGCCCAGAGTTTGTGTCGGCCCCCCTGACCAAAACTCCAGTGAGTGATAAGCAGCAGGCGGGTGGCCGATGTAATGCGCTGTGCGGGGGGATGCGATGCAGGCCGCCGCCGAAGGTCATCCCTCCGCTCCTCCCTCCGCTCCTCCGATGGCTGGCAGCTCATACACGAAGTTCCTGTATGAGCTGCTGCAGTTGAACATAGAGCAGCTGAAAGGATTTTTCCGATCAGCTGCTCTATGTAACAGCCACAGCAGCTCATAACAGGAAGTTCCTGTATGAGGGGAAGAAGAGATAGAAAAGAGAGCGCCGCGGAGGAGACTCAGTGAAGGTAAGATGTGGGATACTAAGGGACTGGATACACATGATGGGAATATTAAGTGGCTGGATATACATGATGGGAAACTAAGGGAGCGTATTATGTGCGAAAATTCGTACGGCCGACGGTAGTACCCAGTGTAGGGTATAGCCGCCGTAAGCAGGTACTTTACTATGGGAGTGTTAGGGGCGTGCATGTTTATTCGCACGGTCGAACGTACGCATTCGCCCGCCGTGCGAAATTTCGTAGCTCTGGATCAGTCCCCATGAGAGGCAGAAACAATGGATGGACACAAAAGGGGGCAGAGAAAATGGATGGACATAAGGAGGTGGCAGAAATGCTACATGGGCACACAAAAGAGGGGACAGAAAGGCTGGATGGGCACACAATAAGGGGACAAAAACAATGGGTAGACACGGAGGGAGCACAAAGACTGGATCGGCACACAAGAAAGGGGCAGAATTAATGGATGGAAACAAATAGGACAGAAAAACTATACGGACATACGAAGAGCAAAACAAAATGCAATAAAATAAAACATAAAGTCTCTCTGTTTGGTTTTGGGCACTAGGATGCTCTCTGTATTGTATTGTGGTCACTATAAATCTATTTTTATTGTATGAAAAGTCAGTAGATATAGTATAAGATATGGAAAAATAACATACCGATAGGTTAAATGGCTGCTGACTAAATTAACCCTAATGATGTATGTGTTAGGGATCTTAGTATGTAGCTCCTATAGGAGCAGGGACTGATTTGAATATCTAAATGGAAAGTGCTGCGGACAAATTGTGGCACTATATATCTAAGTGTTAAGAATAAAAATTATACCTTTTTTACATTATTGGGGACAAGTTGTAAAGTTAAGGATTTTCTGCTAGGGAGCACCAGCCAAAATCTTGCCTAGGGCACCAGATTGACTAGGACCAGCCCTGTCAGTATCCATGTATGAGCGTTGAGTGCTGTTTATCAATACATTGCCAGGAGCTGAGAGCTGCAAAAGGGGTGTGATTTATGCAAAATAGGTGGTGTTTTAGATCAAACATGGTCATGTGCATGTGGAAATGGGTGGGGTTTGGGTGGAAGTGGGATGGAGCTCATTTTGATCCGTTTTCAGGATTTTCAAATTGGGAGCTAATGTAGGTACAGTTTCACAACAAGATGGTTGTAAGAGGTGTGTTTGCTACAGGGTCGGACTAAAGGGGGGCTGTTGCAGTTGCCTGCTTAAAGACAGCCCTTGGCACAAAGCCTCCGATGCCACATTCCAGCTGTATCCAGACTTCTTTGCAGGCAAGGAAAAGCTATTCCTTTTGCTCATAAGATATTCCAAAAAAAGTCCCCTACCATAAGACTTCATCGCAATACTCACAATAAATTAGGTTGGCTCAGAAGTCTGGACAGTGCGAAAAGCCTTTACTGTGCTATACATACCTCCCCCCTACTACGTAGCACACAAGTCATCCACATCTTACCCAATCCCTTCCAGTACGAATCTGTGGCTTGTGTGCATGCATGATCACAAAGGCGTGGCATTATGCTCCTAGCGATAAAAAAATAGGGCCGGATCCAGAACTACGTCCGTCTTCCATAGACGGACATAATTCACTGATCGTTTCGATATGTAGATTGTGTATATGCGGCCTAAAAGACTGCATATACGCAATCTACGTATTGAAACGATACGCATGCGCAGTAGCTATTGTTCAGTGAATTACATCCGTCTATGGAAGACGGACGTAATTCTGGATCGGCCCAAAGTCCTTATTAGAGATCTGGGTCCTTATTCAGAGGTCCGTTTTCGAGGGGAGTTGCGTGCGTATTTTTAAGATTGGATCAACTGCGCATGCGTAGTAACTTTATTTACGTACTTTACGTAGACTATACGCGCGTAAGTGCCTAATGGACGTACATGTTAATCGCACTTGGGGACATATGCACGGAAAACAAGTACGGGAAAATTTACATAAAAGTGGGTGGAGAGAGGCGGACGGAGCACATATACGCACGTAAGTACACATGTATAGAACAGAGTGGTCTGGGGACTCGTAAGTCACCGACAGCATGTCCGGGAGAGGGGAGTGTCGGGTTATTGGTGGGTGTTTCCTTGCTCCGGCCGTGCGTATAATTGCTTACATTAAAAAAACGGATCTCTGAATACGGCCTCTGGAGTTTATAGATTGTCAAGAAAAGGACACACAACTACAGTGCAGAATCCAAAGACTAATGACTTAGATATGATCAAAAATAATACCTTGCTCTCAAAAGTAGAACTTGCTAGTTATGAAAATAAGGGTTTCTGATCTCAAAGGCACAAAACGTATATGATTCATAGAGCAAGGGATTTACAGGACAGATTCTTATTAAATTGTAATCAAATGCTTAACATTTCAATAGTAAAAAACAACATTTGGGAGGTTGTTATGAATTCTCAGGTGCCAGAAAGCTTCCTACTTCACTACTATGGAGAAGAAAAGTTGTGCTTGGAAACTTTGAATTCAGAAAAACAACATTTCCTCTTCAAGTTTATTTTTTGACTTTTTTTTCAGACTACAAAAAGTTGCCCTCTTACTGAAGGAAGGGTAATTACTGTTATACTTTTATCATCTACCTAAAGTTTCAATGTAGAGGCTGAACTCACCGTATTCCCAAAGGGAAGCTGTGCATCCACATAAATGTGCTTCTTATCAGCCGAGTCTGATTGATTTCTCACACTAAAATGTTATTTGCAAAAACAACTCATATTCTTCAGCTAAATTATTTATCTAAAGCTTTTCATTTTTGAGCAGTTCTATATATTGCTAATATGTTCTTTAATTCGGAATATAAATACATGTACATTCTTGTATTTCATTTGAAGGGTCATTCCTACATAAGGATATGTGGTTATGAGCGATGAATGCTAGCCATTCTGCATTCAAAATAAGACAGGAACTTATTATTCCCACACTTTTGACACTTATACAAGAATTGACTATATACTGATAGGGCATGACCACCTTCATCTCCTAAGTGATGCTTACATCGGCCCGATGGCATGGTCCAGTAAAAGATAAAGCCTAGATGTCAGGGAAGAGGTACGTTTAGCATCTCATATCTTCTCTTCCACCAGTGCCCTCATTCTTCCAGCCTCACTTTCGTTTAAAGGAACTGTTCACAACATTTCTGCTTTCCTGGATAGTGGTGCGGATGGCATTTTTCTGGATCTCCTTTGTCAAGTCTCTGGATATTCCGTTCCTGCAAATCAAGTCTCCTCTTACTATCTGTGGGTTGGATGGGAGAGTCTCGTTCTCCACGCCGTCTCTTCTTCTCACCGTGGGAGCTCTGCATGTGGAAGAATTGCCTCTATTTCTTATTCATTGTCCTGCTTCTCCTCTCATTCTGGGCCATCCCTGGCTTCGCCTTCACAATCCTCATGTCAATTGGACTAAGGGTGACATCGTCGCCTAGAGTGATTTCTGTTCCATCCATTGTTTTCGGCTCCCCCTTTGTGGTCAACTTCCACTCGATGTACTCCCAGGCATTCCAGAACACTACTATGACTTTTTTGATGTTTTTTCTAAAGGTGCAATTGTTTTGCCTCCCCATCGAAGTTATGACTGCTCTATTGAACTTCTGCCTGATACTAAATTCCCCAAGAATAGACTACTCGCTATCTCATCCTGAGACCAAAGCCATGGAGTATTATGTGAAGGAAAATCTTGCTAAAGGATTTATCCGTCCTTCTAAATTTCCACTGGGAGCAGGTTTTTTCTCTGTTGAAAATAAAGATGGTACTCTACGTCCTTGTATTGACTAAAGGTCCCTTAACAAAATCTTCATCAAGAACACCTACCCATTACCTCTTATTTCTGTATTATTTAACTTAGAGAAGCTGTGTTTTTTTCTAAAATTGACCTTCGTGGAGCTTATAACCTCATACATATTAAGGAAAGCGATGAGTGGAAGACTGCCTTTAATACATTGTCCAGCCACTATGAATATTTAGTTATGCCATTTGGATTGAGTAATGCTTCAGCAGTTTTCCAAGATCTGATAAATGATGTAATGCATGAGTTTCTGGGAAGGTTTGTCATCGTGTATCTTGACGACATTCTTATCTACTCCCATTCCCTGTATGAGCATCGTCAACACGTTAGATTTGTCCTGCAAAAGTTCAGTGAGAACTTCCTCTGCGCTAAGTTAGAAAAGTGTGAGTTTGAGGTTCCCCATGTGGTCTTCCTGGGGTTTATTATCTCCTCCTCCAGTTTCAAGATGGACCCTAGTAAAGTCAAGGCCATTCTGGATTGGGTTCAACCCACCAATCTTAAAGCCATCCAACGTTTCCTAGGATTTTCTAATTTTCTTAGAAGATTTATTCGTGGATTCTCTCTATTAGTCTCACCTCTCTCTGCTCTTACTAAGAAAAGGGGCTAATATTACAATTGGCCTCCACAAGCTCTAGAAGCATTTTGTGCCCTAAAACAAGCCTTCATTTCTGCCCCAGTTCTCCGTCATCCTAATCCTGAACTGCTTTTAATCGTGGAAGTGGATGCTTCCGATGTTGGGGCTTGAGCCGTCCTTTCTCAAGTGGACCCGGTTGATGGTCAATTACACCCATGTGCCTTCATGTCCCGGAAGTTCTGATCCTGAGGTTAATTATGATGTTGGTAACCGTGAACTTCTTGCTATCAAGTGGGCCTTCGAGTAATGGAGGCATTGGCTTGAGGGCTCTCTTCATCCTATCAAGGTCTTCACGGATCATAACAACTTCTTATTCTTCACTCGTTTTAATTTCTCCATCACTTTTTGACCTGGCTCAAAGAACCTCAAGGCCGATGCCTTATCCCACAGTTTTTTGGATACTCATGCCTTCAAGCCAGCTCCTCTTCCTATTATTCCTTCCTCATCTATCCTTGTTGGACTCTCTCAAGATCTGTTCTCCCAGCTCCGTGATCTTCAGAATCAAGCTCCACACGAGACACAACCTAACTTGCTCTTCATTTCCTCTGCTCGTAGAAGATGAGTTCTTTTTGAATTTCATTCTTGCAAGACAGCTGGACATCCTGGTATTTCCAAGACTAAGAAACTCCTCCCTCAGCATGTCTGGTGGCCTTCTTGGGCAAAAGATGTTATCAAGTTTGTTTCCACTTGTAAGACTTGTGCACAGAATAAAGTTCTTTGTCGCTCACCCTCTGGTCTGCTGCTCCCTTTGCCCACTCCGTCCAAACTTTGGACCCATATCTCAATGGATTTCGTCACCGTCCTACCCAATTCATCAGGATATAACACCATATGGGTAGTAGTTGACCGTTTTTCAAAAATGGCTCACTTTACTCCTCTTACTAAATTAACCTGTGCCAGGACTCTTGCTTCCTTGTTTGTTCAACATATCGTCAGGCTCCATGGACTGCCTTCTAACATTGTCGGGAGTTCAATTTGTTGCTCGTTTTTGGCGTTCTTTCTGCTCATCACTTGGCATCAACATCAGCCTCTCTTCTGCCTATCATCCCCAATCTAATGGTCAGACTGAACGATTCTACCAATCTCTGGAACAATTTCTTTGCTGTTTCATCTCCAAATTTCATGACAATTGGATTGAATGTCTTCCATGGGCACAGTTCGCCTATAATAATGCCAATCATGCCTCCATTGGTGTGTCTCCTTATTTCTGTGTGTTTGGTCTTAATCCTCGGGCCAATTCCTTTCAGGATATATCTTCTACTGCTATAAGACCTCACAGAAATTCATGCCTGCTCAGGTCCATCTGGAGAAAGGTCCATGCCGCCATCAAATCTCGTCCCTTCAGTCTAAAAGGTTTTTTGATCAGCAGTGTAAGACTTCGTCCTTCAAGGTTGGGCAATGGGTGTGGCTATCTACCTGCAATATTCGGATTCGTCAACCTTCCAAGAAATTAGGTCCTGGATTTATTGGTACCTATCAAATCATCCGTAAAATCAATCCGGTCAGCTGTAGGTTAAATCTGCCCCGTAGTCTTCGCATTCCCAGCACCTTTCATTGTTCTCTTTTCAAACAAGTTTTTTGTTCTCACAAATTCCCTTCCAATTCTTTCAAGAAACCCCCCTCTATTCTGGTGAATGGTCAGCAAGAATGTGTTATTGACACCATTCTGGATGTCAAGTGGGTACAAGATCAATTTTATTTTCTCATACACTGGAAGGGCTATAGTCCTAAAGAAAGGTCTTAGGTCCCCCCAGAGAGGTCCATGCTGAAAGGCTTAAGAAAGACTTCTACAAGTAATTTCCCTGGAAACCTAGGCTGAGGGGTTCCTTAACCCCCCATCAGGGAGGGGGGTAATGTGATCCTGGCGCTCTCCTAGCACCGGGATCCACACTATCATTGTCGGCAGCGGCTTACCTGATCTTCGCACCCACTGGATGCTCCCCCTCTCTTCGCCTGTCACGGCGCTTTCCTAATCACTCCAGCTGCTTCTTCCTCTCCAGTCACTTATCGTTGCAGGGGGCTGGTCCATTCTTCCAGTCCTGTTTGGCCAGTCCCCCTGGCCCTTAGCCCTTAGCTCTTGTCTCTTAGTTCCCCTCCTTTGATCTCTTAGCCCTCTTGGTCCTTGTATATTTTCTGTGCCTATTGCTTTCTTGAGTGCCCCTCCAGTCCTGCCCAGTTAACCCATTGTTTGCCTTCCCTCTCTTCCTCTCTCTCCCTGGTGTGCCCTCCTAGAGTGAAATCCTTGCTCTCTCCTGTATGCCTGTAATTGTCACCACTCCGGGGTTCCACTGTGTGGCTGCGTGAGTGCGAGTCCTGGTGAGTCCAGTCTGTCTTTGTGATTCCCTTTGGTCCGTTGTTCTTGTTCTGTGTTTTGTGTAGTTTGTCACAAGTCAGTCCCTTCTGACTTTGTCTGTTCCCGCTTTCTGCTCTACCTGTTCCTCTGTTATCCTTTACATATTTACCTCTTCTACGAGTTCGGTTCTGGGGACCGCGACCTGTTGTTGGGGTGCAGCAAATTCCATCCCCACCATTAGGGGCCCTGGTGAACACCACCTCCATGAGGCATAGCAATCGATCCCCGGAGCACCAAACATGGAGCTCTGAAAGGTGAGTTTCCAACAACAAGCTCCCTAACCTATAACCCAAATCCTAAGTCTCCTAACCCTAAGTCCTCCCCCCCTGCAGCCTAACCCTAAGTCCCTTCCGCAGCCTATCCCTAAGTCTCCCCCACCCCATGCAGCCTAACCCTAAGTCCCCGGAGAGGCTTCCAAAAGTGAATGGGTGACTATGCAAATTGCATACTTACCCATTCATTGAAAAAAATTCTGAGAGGGCTCGCATTGGAAATAGGGATAGCCAATTCTCTAACCTCTCCTTTTTTTCCGCTCATTCTTGACTACTGCACTTTTTTTTAGTATGCATTCATTCCTATTGTTTGTAAATTATGTGTCAGGAATTCTGGTTTCTGGGATTCAGCCTTAGGACCCTGTTATCTGGGCTATGGTAGTGAAGGCTGATGGCCTTAATGTAGGGCTTGCTCATTAACAACTCAGAGAAGGAAGTAAAAGTATTATAAGTTTATTGCAGTATGTACAGTCAACAATCCATAACAGGACCCACGACCATTGAGAGGGTAGTGGATTGGTATTAAGTTGGGCTGCTGAAAATGACTGGCAAGTACAGCAACACGATAAATGCAAATGGACGTTGAGGCTTTAGAGATTTGATGGGTGTAGTAGTGCAAACAGTTCAGAGTGAAATAAAAAGCGAAACAGGAATTCAGATAGATGCAATATTACACAAGGAGTTACTGGATATAAAGAATCACCTGGCATCAATGCACAGCAGGATAAACAGTTCAATGTAGCGAGGCTGGCTGGGTGCAGTAGTGCACCAGCGAACAAAGTTCAATTGAGCTCCATGTAGCGGAGAAGGCTGGGTGCAGTGGTGCACCAGAGAGCAAGGTTCAATGAACTCCATGCAGTGGGGCAGGCTGGGTGCAGTAGTGCACCAGAGAATAAAGTTCGTTACACAGTCACTGTAGCACAGAGTGAATCAGCGATGATAGGCTGGAGATAGTAGTACTCACATGCAGGTTGGCTCACAGGAGCAGATGGTAGCTAAAGACTCTATGGCAGCTTAGCGCCGCACAGCCCAGGATTAGTAGGTTGGAGTCACAGGAAGCAATGTGAGTGGAGTAGTACTTTCGGAGTAGCTCACCAGCGAGGATGGTTTCTGCAGACACGAGTTTAATGTGGTAGGCAGCAGAGATGCAGGTGGAGCAGAGTGGCGTCCCAGAAGACGGTGAGGCTGTGGAGAGTGGTTCTTGCTTGGAAGGATCACAGGTGTAGAAGGACACTGCAAGCACGAGTAGCGGCTCAGGAAGTGGATGGCATAGATACAGTGGAATGGTGTTGCAGCAGACTGTGTAGGCTGAGCGTAGAAGTACTCACACAATGACTCACTGGAGCAGATGGTGGCTGAAGACTCTATGGCAGCTTAACGCCGCAAAGCCCAGGATAGTAGGCCGGAGTCACAGGAAGCAATGTGAGTGGAGTAGTACTTTCGGAGTAGCTCACCAGCGAGGATGGTTTCTGCAGACACCTTTTAGCCAGAGAGAACTGCAATGGCACAGCAGGAACAGAGGACACACTAGGATTCAGGAATCAGGCAGGATACACGAGGAGAGACTAGGAAGGACACAAGTGAGTATCCAGGAGTAGTCACTAGGAAGGATACAGGTGAGTATCCAGGAGTAGTCACTAAGAAGGATACAGGTGAGTATCCAGGAGTAGTCACTAGGAAGGACACAGCTGAGAATCCAGGAGTAGTCTCTAGGAAGGACACAGGTGAGTATCCAGGAGCAGTCACTAGGAAGGACACAGGTGAGTATCCAGGAGTAGTCTCTAGGAAGGACACAGGTGAGTATCCACACGCAACAGAGGAAAAAATGTGCACTGGAAGCACTGAGACCAGATACAATGGCAACGGCAATTGTTGCACTGGCAAGTGCTGGGCCAGTGCAGCAGCCTTAAATAATCAGAGAGTCCAATAGTAGGGAGAGACAGAACCAGATCAACTCAGGTGGGGAGTAATGAAGTTAGGCTGCTGTGTGTTAACCGTGTAATAGCTGGTTTGTAGCAGCTGAATTTCAGGCGAGTGTGAAAGGGTTTGACAGGCAGAGAGCAAGGTTTGAAGAAGGTAGAATACCTTGATTTTGTGACATTATGTTTTCACGTTACTATAAACGCTAAATGCGTTGATCTTTCTATTGTAAACTCCTTACCAGAATTGTATCTAATCTAATGTTGATTGTTTTATATTTGTTGTATCTCTTCTGGTCCTAATAAACAAAGAATAAATAAATGATGAGACAGGAAACCTATAATCTGCTGCAAACTCTTATTTGACACAATATAATCCTATAATCCTGAGAATGACAAATCATATCCATAGTATGAAAATAAGAGGAAAACAGGAGTGTCTCAAAACAAGGTACTTACCTCATTCACTGGTACCATCTCACAGGGTTCCAGATTAACACAGGCTCTTATCTACTCTTCCTCCATTGTATATGTTCCTAGTTCCTGTGTTAGTCCATGTCTGCATTCAGCAATCCTCCTTGCAGTTCCATTCTACACTCAGCAAACTTCCTTGCGGCTCCAGTCTGCATGTACCCATATACTCTTGCAACTCAGCCTACATTTAGCAAATACTCTTGCAGGTCCAGTCTGCAGTTAACAAAAACTTCTGCAGTCCCAGCCTACAATCAGAAAACAGCTCTGCAGTTCCAGCCTACATCCAGTAACACATCATTGCAGCACAGCCTTCTTCAACAACCTTGAAGTTCAAGTTTGCATCTGCAAATATCAAGCCAGCATTAGTGCCTTTCATGTACCTGTTTATATTAACTTATAAATTGATTTCAGCAACCACCATTATGTGTATTCTTAGTAAATATCATTGCAGCTCAGTCTGTTTCTGCAAACCTAGAATACTGCAACTTCAGCTCTCTTCATTGATGCTTAGTCTAGTGCAAAATTCACTTGTGTTGCCACTCCTCATCACAAGTGCTTCTTAGTGTCACTGCATT
>WWET01001769.1:11614-43209 GCA_011038615.1 Limnodynastes dumerilii | reverse complement strand
AAGACTAGAAGACATCTGAAAAAGAACATTTGAAGGCTTCCCAAGATGCGGACATCAAATGGTGAGAGTAAAAATATATTTTATATTTTATACACACGATACATTGCACACACTTCACTTACATTAGGAGACATGACCACCGAAGGTAAGTGCACTCATGTAGGGGACATTGTTAGTTAGGAAAATATATTTTTTTTACATGCATACTTTATTTTAGCAATGTAGGGGTTAATGTATGTCTTGCGTTTTTTTTTTTACACTGTACACGCAGCGCTGCATGATTACAAGTGTAACCATGTTGTGCTGATAGAATTACAAGGCTCAGCTTTGCTGATCCTTGTAGTTCCATCAGTACAGCATGGCTACAGCTTGCAGCCATGCAGCACTTAGGTTTTTAGACACACAAAAACACATGTCTGTTATACGGACATGTGTTTTTGGTGGTCGCGATCGGCTCAAAAAATGAAATCGCACCTCTCTGGCTGCGATTTTATTTTTTGCGATTTAAAGGCGATTTCACCACGATTTGGTGAAATCGTCTTTAATGAATTACAAACTTTCTATGTTTGTAATGGAAAAAAGTCAGGATCGCAAATTTTACACCCGCGATTAAAAAAACAATCAAATTGTGTGATTTGGAGCTTAATGAATCCACTTTGGCGATTTTTATGCTCCAAATCACGCGATTTAGCCCAAATCAAGCTTAATGAATGAGGCCCTAAGAGTGCAGACCCATATTACTTATTATTATTTCTTATTTCTGCAAATGCATCTAAAGTTTAACAAATTGCATTTCAAGTATAACCAACTTCCTGGGGCCAAATTTACTAAGCTGTGGCAAAGGAAAAATTGAGATGTTGCCCATAGTAACTAATTAGATTTTAGCTCTCACTTGTCCGTAATCACCCAGCTCTGTATAGAACTGCTAATTGCTGCTGACAGCATATTCTGCCTACGTTGTGGGCTTTAGGCATACAGAATGCATGGTACATCCTGCTGTAGGATAAGGGTTAGGGTAGGATAAATACTCACCATTCGGTGAGAATGGTTAAGGACAAGCCGAGTCAATATCAGAATCACCATAATCAATAACACAAGACTGACATAGGTTTAAACAGCCTGGTGGAAAGCCTGATGGAAAGTCTTATTCACCTTACCTAGCAAATGGTAAAATAATGGCTGACTGTGTAAGTAACAACTTGTCTACTGGATAGCCATGTGAAAAATGCTACCACAACGTTCCTGTATACACTGCCATCAACAGCTTCTTGGACTTGGACATACCCTGTGACTGGGATCACTTGTGTAGCACTCCCTTTACTATACTTTCATCCACTGCTGCCCTCCAATGGAATGCTGCTATATATGCAGGTAGCCGGTGCAGCAAGTTGCACTCGGGTCTGGACCACCATAATTGTGTGCGCATTTGTTCTGGGCATGTGCTGTGTGTATGTATGCAGAGGTATATTTTACACACACACACACACACACACATATCCAGAGCTATATCCGTTAGCGTATTTTCGCTAGCCGGAGACGTAAAAACGCATGTGCGCGACAGATGTTATGGCGCGTAACTCTGAACGTGCGTACCATCCTAGTATCAAGTAACTACGAACGAATGGGCGTGCCAGACATACGGCACCCATAATTACGCTTTGGATGCTGGTGGAGGCTTTTAAATCATACAGGAAAAAAGTTTCTAATACCTGGTGGGCGGCTCCACTAACACGTTTCAAACCCTCCGGGGTTCTTTTTCAAAGTGAAATACTAAGAAGATCTATCCTAATATCATCCTCATGGTAATTAGCTGCCTGCACTGGAATTGCTTAGTGACATTGGGCCTGATCCAGACCTACACTGATGCGCTGTGCTTACTAAAGCACAGCGTATCGGCGTCCACCCTCCCCGACACTCCCCCTATGCGGGCGTATTTCCCATTGCTTATGCCTGCTGAAGGCTACCCTAACTTCAGCCGGCGTAAGCAATGGGTAATACGTTTGCACACGAGCGTACTACCGCTTAGCCCTCCCTCCCTCATTATATTCCCTCCTCCCGCCCACCTTCACTAACCTTAAAGTAGGGACACTAGGGAGACGGCCCCCCCGCCCCCTTGTTGATCGGGCGTTGCCGTAGCTACGCTGGGCATCTTCTGCCCGGCGCATGCGCAGATCGGCTTTTCAGCCGATCTTACGCTTACGCCCGCCGTCCTAGCGACGGCGGGCGTGGGTCTGGATCAGGCCCATTGGCTTTATGGATTGGTACTGACTTGTTGCATAGGAACTCTCTTTATATTCATAATAATTTTATAGGTTGATATTTATATTTTTATTATTGATATTTATTACATTTATTGGTCTATAGGCTGTGCCACATATACTTATTATCTGTTTCACATACAGGATTATGGTATACAGAAAAAGCAGGTCTCAGTGGGTTTGCTGTATTCATTTTCTATTAGACAGTTACAAGTAGGGGATCAGAGCGCAGAAAGGTATTAGAAACTTTTTTCCTGGATATACTTTAAATTATGGGGAAGTAGAAACCCCATTTCTATTCACCATCCTGCGGCCTGTTTAGCGCTGGTTCTTCCTTTACTCTATTTTACATATTTAAATGATACAGTATGGGCGTGCTTAGGCGCGTAAGTATGTGCAGCCATTATGGCCGACAGGAGTTACGCTTTAATAAGTTAAGGTAGGGTTTGGAAAGCGTAAATCGGCAAAAGTATGTACGACCGAGGGGAGCGCCTAGTAATCCCGAAAGCGTAAATATGCTGCGCGTTGAAACGTAAAGGGAACGTAGGTCTGGATCCGGCCCATTATATCTAACAGAGAGCAGATTGCACCCATCATATGATTGGTACAGTTATCTTGTGTTAGATGTTAGACCTGCATTACTGCTGGTATATTCTGTACATCATCACTATAATTTATTGGTCCAGTGGATGCTGCTTCTATCACTCTCTTTTACTGGAGTTGGCTCTGTTTTACTTTCAGTGGGACTAACTAATTTACTACTAATTTAGTGGATGCACTGTGTAATACTATGTGATTTGAAGAGACTAATGATTTGTTTAATTACTGTTTTTGCAGTCAGTGTTCATTTTGCTGTCTGCATGCTTAATACGAGGTACTGGGTTTTATTTATTTCCCTCCACACTATGAAATGTTTCTCTGTTGGTTTCTGGAAAACTGCATCTTTATGTGTCTACGCTATAAATTGATAATCAAACAAAATATCAGTAGCATACGTTACTCTAGATTGTGTTGCACATCGGTATGATGGCGTTCATTTCGAAAGACCATTGTACTGCATCTGAAGACGGCAGTAAGCATTTTAGAAAGCGGCGGTGATGCCACTCCTGGAGCCGTGAAAAAGAGTCATCCGCTGAGAGGGTTAACCTAACCCTACCCTAAACCCTCTCCTAACCCTAACTCACCCTTTACCTGCAGCCTAACCCTAACCTTTTCCTTCTCAACGCTCCATGGCATGCAGCCTAACCTTATCCCTCCATGACCCTCAGCTTATTCCTAACCACCTTTGCCCTGCAGCCTACCTCTACTGTAAACCTTCATGCCCCGCAGCCTAACCCTAGCCTTACCCTTAAACCATAACCTTTTACCTGCCACAGCCTAACCCTAATCTACATACCGCAACCGCCACATTTCTATGTTCTAAGATTTTTGAACAATGCTACAGTCACCATCCAGCTGGCAGTTGTATAAAGCTTGAAATACAGCCATATGAACAGTATAAACACCTTGTACACAGATATACATGGATGTACCAGATGCAGACTGGAATGTAAAATATAAAGCAACCTTCATTTAGTAAAATACTATGCAAATAATTGGAAGTTTAAGTGTGATCCAGATATGAATCCAAACTGCGTATAGACACATAATAGTCAAGCACGATGTAAATACACCCCCAGATAGATTCACTTTTCCCAGTGACTCAAAGTGCTAACACAAGCAGTACAAGGTTATGTATCATGGAAATCGCGGTTAGTCTTCATGTGATTGCTTCATTGACAATGCTAATATCACAGGGACGAACCCAAACTCCAGTCCGGCAACCAGCTTCCGCAAACTGCTTCCAGAAGTTGGGTATCTGGAAGGAAATGCCCATGCCCTGGGCAGATCTCCTTCAGTTTGCCAGCCCAAAACTCCCCTCCCCGTAGCCTAAGCCTAAGACTCTCCTTCCCTGCAGACTAACCCTAAAACTCCTCAACTCACAACCTAACCCTAAGACTCCTCCCCTGCAGCCTAATCCTCCCCATACAGGTTTACTCACCTGTCTGGTCGGTGTGAAGGGTCTGCAGCAGCATTTCGGAATTAATAAATGGGTACATATACCGGCATAATTACCCATTCCTTAAAAAATAATCAAAATAGCGTTATTTTAAGTAAACAGCATGTACGCAGCAGAGACTATATCAATCTTTTGCCTGCTACCCATTGTTATTGTGATATTCTGTTACTGAACTAGCTTTTATATCCCTGGATTTTCGTTCATGCTAGTAACCAATTACTAGGGCTGCAATATGATTTCTAGAGTGATGTATATAGCAGCTAAAGTCATTTTGGTAACGTTCATACACTCATCAACATTAGGTCAACTGTGTATGAAGGTCTACAAAAATGTATTTGACAGGGGCCTTATTCTGACAACACAATGTCTACAGTATTATTATACCGACCTTAGTGCCATCAATAGAAAAAATTCTGACACAAACACTACCACTGACCTTACTCTAACCATCCCCTCACTGTAACCTAACCCTAACAGTCCCCTTACCGCAACCTAACCCTCACCGCAGCCTAACCCTAATCATCCCCTCACCACAGCCTAACCCTAACTCTTCCCTCCCTGCAGCCCAACCCTAATAGTCCCCTCACCACAGCCTAACCCTAACTCTTCCCTCCCCGCAGCCCAACCCTAATAGTCCCCTCACCACAGCCTAACCCTAACTCTTCCCTCCCGCAGCCCAACCCTAATAGTCCCCTCACCACAGCCTAACCCTAAATGTCCTTTAACAGCATCTGACGTCACAGTTAATTTAGCGTCCAGCAATTCAGAGGTGTCAAGCAGGTGTCCGACGACCAGGTAAGCACCAATAACATGATCATATCCTGGTAGATATATGCACCCAAGTACATACCTACTTGTGAGGTCCCTGGTGAATCTGCTTAGATTCTCCACCCAATGGAGTGGTAGTGTCAGTAAAAATCTGCTATATCATCAGTGTGTCCCTGAAAGCGTTAATACATGCGCACAAAATAAACAACCACCACCATGTACTTCCCTTTGAATTGCTGGGAATGATCGGATCAGCAGTATGTACCTGTCATGTGCTTTGCATGTCTTCTATATTTGGGTACCGATCCAAGGCTGCTCTTGCGTTTGTGTCTGGTTCACACTTAACCCTCTGTTCTTCAAACGCGTGATGAGCTCTTTTCTACATTCTATTCTGGATCAAGCCTTTTATCCTCTTTAGGTTTTAAAAGCTAAACATTACGTTTACTAACATGATAAATCATCCAATAAAACATATATTTAACAAAGAAAAATCTTCATAAGGCAAATCTAAATGACATTGCTAAATAAAACAATTTTATTACCCAGGAATCATTAAAAGAAAGAGACATAATTAATTCTCCTCCTTAATCTTTTGACAGATATCAAAACAAATATATTGTTACAAAAGAAATGTAATTTGTTTGAATCGTAAAAACTATGTGGAATGTAGAAGTCCCTTCCAATATCTCATAGCTTCCGACAATACTGAATACTGCCCAATGGTGATTGACCCATTGCATCTTTAACTCTTTGATGGCAGAGTAATCTGCCACAAGAGAAAATGTCTGTTCCCTTGCAATATAAAGAAATATAGAATATAGAATATTCAAAGCAATCAACTTACAACTCTTCAACAGTCACAAATCAGTTAATGCGGTGCCTGGTATGTATAGCTACATAAGTGGCATCACATAATGCTCATAATACTATTATGATAAAGCAGCAGTATCATCAGTCAGGCAAATTCTAGAAGTGAATGCATTCTGCGCAACCAATCAACAATTAGATTGCTGCAAGGTGACACGTGCTGGCCTTCAGGATGGCCAACAACTTTTAAATTGTCCAGCTGTCTCATATCAGGGTCAGAAAAATATATTGCAATTACCTTTTTATTGACTGAAAAATCTGATAGTGATGAACCGAATGATTTATAATACTTTTTATATTCATAAGGGTGATATATAAAAAAAAATGTGTGCATCAGATCTTGATGGCTTCCTCTTCTTTTCTGGATACCTAGGGCCGTATTCAGAGAACCGTTTCCTTAAAAGTACGCAATTATACGCATGGCCGGTGCAGGCCACACCCCCTCTCACCCATGACACTCCCCTTTCTCAGCCATGCTGTCAGTGACTTACGAGTCCATAGACCACTAGTAACTTACCGTCCGCAGTTGAGTGCGTGTGTGTCCTCCGTGTGTGCGATTCATGCTAGTCGCGCTCACATACTTTCATTTAAATGCCTTCCCCAGCCCATTTTTATTTAAATTTTCACATGCGTATTTTTGCGTTGCATATCCGGACGTATGTACCCAAGTGCGATTCACAAATCCATCCGTGAGGCACTTACGCATGTATAGTTTATATTAACTATGTAAAATAAGTTACCACGCATGTACAGTTGAAACGTACCTAAAAATACCCACGGAACTGTCCGTGAAAACGGTTCCCAGAACACGGTCCGTAATCTCCAACATCCAAGATAGTACCTACTCTTAAGGTAGGCAATATACTATATTCTTGCTATAAATCACTCTTTACTATGACCTTGGATACTTCTCTTGGTTCAGAGATATATTTTAGCTGTCTGGCGCTGGACACAATGTTTTATTGCAAAATGCCTAGATCAGGCCTGGCCAACCTCTGACTCTCCAGGTGTTCTGAAACTATGAGTCCCAGCATGCTTTATCATGTTACAGCTATGGCTATTCAGTCAGAGTATGCTGGGACTCGTAGTTTGACAACACCTGGAGGGCCACAGGTTGGCCAGGCAAGGCCTGGCTTAGATAGTCTTAAAATTTCACTGTGTGCTCCATAGATTCCAGGAAACCAGTACCTGGTATAGAACAACATAACTGAACTTCCTCCATGTTTCACAGTATCCATAGTGATCTTTTCTTTTAAAGCTTTACTTTGTCATCTGTGGACATAGTGTGGACCTGTGAAAAAGTTACTGTTTAGACTTATCTGTCCAAACATTGGGCCGGATTCAGAGCTCTGTTCTGCAGAGTTCTGCAAAAAGTGCTACTGCGCATGCACAGTAATTTTGGAACGTAATCTACGTTACTTCTTGCAACGTCTTTAAAACCGCGTGTACGCAATCTATGTTGCAAGAAGTAACATAGATTACTTTCCAAAATTACTGTGCATGCGCAGTAGCACTTTTTGCAGAACTCTGCAGAACAGAGCTCTGAATCCGGCCCAATGTTTGGACAGATAAGTCTAAACAGTAACTTTTTCACAGGTCCACACTATGTCCACAGATGACAAAGTAAAGCTTTAAAAGAAAAGATCACTATGGATACTGTGAAACATGGAGGAAGTTCAGTTATGTTGTTCTATACCAGGTACTGGTTTCCTGGAATCTATGGAGCACACAGTGAAATTTTAAGACTATCTAAGCCAGGCCTTGCCTGGCCAACCTGTGGCCCTCCAGGTGTTGTCAAACTACGAGTCCCAGCATACTCTGACTGAATAGCCATAGCTGTAACATGATAAAGCATGCTGGGACTCATAGTTTCAGAACACCTGGAGAGTCAGAGGTTGGCCAGGCCTGATCTAGGCATTTTGCAATAAAACATTGTGTCCAGCGCCAGACAGCTAAAATATATCTCTGAACCAAGAGAAGTATCCAAGGTCATAGTAAAGAGTGATTTATAGCAAGAATATAGTATATTGCCTACCTTAAGAGTAGGTACTATCTTGGATGTTGGAGATTACGGACCGTGTTCTGGGAACCGTTTTCACGGACAGTTCCGTGGGTATTTTTAGGTACGTTTCAACTGTACATGCGTGGTAACTTATTTTACATAGTTAATATAAACTATACATGCGTAAGTGCCTCACGGATGGATTTGTGAATCGCACTTGGGTACATACGTCCGGATATGCAACGCAAAAATACGCATGTGAAAATTTAAATAAAAATGGGCTGGGGAAGGCATTTAAATGAAAGTATGTGAGCGCGACTAGCATGAATCGCACACACGGAGGACACACACGCACTCAACTGCGGACGGTAAGTTACTAGTGGTCTATGGACTCGTAAGTCACTGACAGCATGGCTGAGAAAGGGGAGTGTCATGGGTGAGAGGGGGTGTGGCCTGCACCGGCCATGCGTATAATTGCGTACTTTTAAGGAAACGGTTCTCTGAATACGGCCCTAGGTATCCAGAAAAGAAGAGGAAGCCATCAAGATCTGATGCACACATTTTTTTTTATATATCACCCTTATGAATATAAAAAGTATTATAAATCATTCGGTTCATCACTATCAGAGCCTGCCGTCCCTGGCCGCCAGGCTTGCATGTGTGAAGTAAAGGCCCCGCGGGGCCGCAGCTGCCAGGACAGTGCCGACGGGTTTATCATTCCAGCGGCTCTGTACTGGCTGCCGAGGCCCTGCAGGGGGCCTTTACTTCCCGGACACTGTACTCACGTACACAGTGCCCGGACCGCTGCGTCCAGGCACTGTGTATGTGTTGCTATGGCAACATAGCGCCGTTTTCACACTGAAAATGGCACTGTGTTGCTATAGCAACACATACACAGTGCCTGGACGCAGCAGTCCAGGCACTGTGTATGTGACTACAGTGTCCGGGAAGTAAAGGCCCCACGCGGGGCTACGGCAGCCAGTGCAGTACTGGCTGCTGCGGCCCTGCAGGGCCTTTACTTCACATTTACAGTCCAGTGGTGGCCAGTGGCGGTTGTTGGTGCGGTGTAGGCGCTGGGCCCCCTAGGGACACCTGATCCGCGGGGCCCTAGGTGGCCGCCTATGCCATGGGTCGCCCATGGACTCAAGAAAGGTTAGGGTAAGGCTACAGGAATTGGAAGGTTAGGGTTAGGAGCATGTTAAGGTTAGGATAAAAAGCTTACCTGTCGTCTGAGAAATCATCACGACTCTGGTAGTCGCACAACCACCACTCTCAAAAATGGAGACTGCCGGCAATTGCCATTCAACTGCTGTACGATGGTCTGTCAGAAAAAAGACGATCATCTTGGCAAACCCCACCCATCCCCCTGAGTATGTCCTGAGTGTTCCTGTTCCTGCCCCTGAATTCTCCTGCCCGCTGTCCACTGTCTATACCATCCTGCACCCTTTTAACCTTGCTTTCCATGTGTGTTAGTTGTCTGTGAGTGTTTGTACCTATTGGTACTATTATCCTGTTCTCTTTCCATCTAGCATGTTGTATTTTGCTTTTCACCTAGGATTACTTCTTGCTCAGTGTTAGTGCGTTTTCCCTGTCTTATTGTGTGCACCGCAACAATTTTTTATGGATTCACCTGCTCCTTCTGTAGTGCAGTTCCCTCTCACACTCTCTCTTTATTATTAGTATTCTGTGTTTTCTAGTGGTACCTCAGACCTGTTCTTTGTGTTCCTTGTTTGCTTGTCCTGTTTGCCTGTAAGCCCTCCTACTTCAACTTCGAGGGCTGCCACCAGGGGCCACGACCTGCTGTTTGTTTGCAGCCAAGTCTATCCCCACTATCAGAGAACACCAGAGAATACCAACCCATGTTTAGACTCCAAGTCCTGGTACACAGCTCGTCATAACAATCAAGTTGTTTGAGATGGTCTTATATCTTGTACCGTTCACATGCCTGACTATAATTTTCTTTCAGATCTTCTCAGCAGAGCTGCCATCGGAGGGGGGACAGCTGGAACTACTGTAACAGACCCTGAAGCTGATGAGGCCTGCAGGTACTTACCATGGCTTTACAGTTGCAGGTATCGACGGTATACTACCGCCAATACTTGCTATTTAGAGCAGTATAAATCCTTCTCTCGCACCAGTCCACTGCTAATGTAGTTCTGTAGTGACGAGCAAGTGCCCCGGGCCCCAAAATATCTGGCAGCGGCCCTGCTCTCTCTTTTGCTTCCTCTGATAATGTTAAGTGTGGTGCACACTTTGGCCCTGATTCTCAAATAGGGTCAGAAGGTGATACAAAAGCAAGCGCCAGATGTTAAGTGTCGTAAGTTCCGTATGGAATAAACTTCCATAGAAGGGCCCTTCACATCACGTAAGTTGCATGGAGCTTTGAATCTGGTCCAATAATACCAAACAGCAGTGACTACTGTTATCTATTTAAATATGACTGATGCAAAAATTGTATACATGTGTGATGCTAATGCAGAAAACTATTGATTTGAAAAATCACTATAATACAATTATTTCTCATCTTTTTGGAAGGGTTCCTACAAATATGTCCAGTCCACTTTAGAATATTTTTGGAGAATAGGAAATAATTGATCTCTTTTGCTTTCTTTGATTGATTCTATATTATACCAAAGACAGGTATACATAAGAAAAAAGGTTTAGTATTACATCATTTTTATGGGGGAATGAATAATTGTTTCAGTGGGCCTGATCCAGAGCTACGCTGGCCCGCTGTCCGTAAGTATGGCCAGCGTAGCTCTGGTGCACTCCCCCTGTCACTCCCCCTGTGTGAGCTTAGTTATACACAGTTACGCCGACTGAAGGCTACCCTAACTTCAGCCGGCGTAACTGTGTGTAACTACGCTCACACAGGAGCGTAATCTGACAAACCCAGCCCTCCCGTCCTAATTACCCACCCGCCTAGCTTCTGTAACTACACTGTAGTTACGGATGCCAGATCCACGGCACCCAGAGACATGGATTACGCCGGGTAACATCTGCCCGGTGCATGCGCAGAACAGCAGAAATTCCGTTCTTACGCATATGGCCGCCATAAAAACAATGACGGCCGTAGGTCTGGATCAGGCCCAATGAGCCGTAAGGGTATATACTGTATATTCTATATATATAATTAATGCAAGGTTCTTGGAAGTGTAGCCTCATGTGGATCTATCCAATGAATTCCCTCCCCCACATCTTCCGCACTCAAGGATCAATCAATTATCTAGATTGAGCATCACAACCCTACTGTCACAATTATGACTTGATGGAGGGCTCCACTGAGTGGTTGAGGTATAAGTCAAGGCTTTCACCGGTGATCCGATATATAAAGGCCAGCTTGTATTCATGTACATAAGATGCTCCGGTTCTGCAAATCTTTATAACCTTGTAACAAAACTAATATGATTTGAAAGACATCTTAATACTTAGCAGACAAACAGCTATTTTTATATTTATGAAAACAGCCTTGTAATGTCTTGTTGATCGTGTATCTAATGCAGCGGCTGGAAGGAGGTAGTAATCCCTCACAAAATATGTTTCCAGGACCCAGCAGCTTTGTGAATTGTGTCAATGAATCACTGTCTGTGGGATGTATATATGCACAAAACAAAACTGATTAATGGCTTCACTTTCCTGTAGATGATCAATGGAGAGTCCTTCTTGGCAAATATAGAGAAAAGTGAGTGCATAGAAAGCAAACTATTTAATTATACGTCCATGCTGAATTGAGATTCGGATGGAAAAGTTGTGAAATATATGTGCATACTAAATGTGGTGTTTCTTATACAGACACATATTACTGATGACCTTATGCAATAGTTGCTACAGTAGAAAAGTATAAAACACATCATCAGTCTGACAAGTCGCAGAGGGTTTATGTACCTTGTACAGAAGACTCTGTACCGGATCCCCAACTAATAATGGGCCTGATCCAGAGCTATGTTTCCATTCCGTTTACTAGCGTAGCGTAGTTACTATGCACTCCCCTAGGCACTTCCCTCGCGTGTACGTACTTTGGCTGTTTTATGCTCCCCGAACCCTGCCTTAACTTTACACAGCGTAAGTACTGATGTATGTTTAGGCAGCACGTAATTACGCTCCTAAAAACGCCCATACTGTACAATTTAAATGCCTCACCCCGCCTTCGAAGTCTAATTACCGGTGTCGTATGGCAGGCACGCCCCCTCGTTTGTAGTTACGCTGAAGAGACATGACTGGCCCTGAGTTACGTGGCGTAACATCTGCCATGTGCATGCGCAGTAAGTATTGATGGGCGCTTTTACGCTAGCGGCTAGCGTAAATTCACTTGCATTTAACTACATAAGTCTTCTATCAGTCTGTAATGCACATGTGCCGTGCAAAGGAATTCTGCATTGGATGAGCCCTTACATACAATCCTCTATTACGTACACGGGTCTTCTTCATATGGATACCTAAGGTAGTGTCCTGCATGCAAAGGGCCCATAAGTGCAGGGGGTGCAATGGAACACAGCCTCCGCAATGGGGAGCCAGGCCACCCACCATACGTACCAGATAAGCATGGCGGGAGTGATTTGCCATTTAAATCATACAGTAAGGGCTAGATTTAGTTGCGTGTGAAATATTTAAGGTAGGGTCCAGGGCACAGATCCGCTATCCATATGTAGGAGATTAGGGGGGCTTCTCCTGTGTGCGGTATTGGGGATCAGAAATTCTGTAGGTTAGTCCCCATTGTGGAGCTACATACAGCATTTGCTATTAAACCTGTATCAGGCACCTTGTGCAGAATATTCCTACAGCAGGGAACTCCAGTAATATAATAATATATATGTAATATATATGTCAACAATTTGATCTGCCGTATAATAGTTGGATACCTCTCATAATGTAGTTAACTTTACAATAATCCTAACCTGAACTGGAGGCCTTAAGGCTATAATTTGCCAACTATGTCTTGGAAGGTAGCCATACCAATGAACTTCTGCAGATATTCATACAATCACCATAACATATCATATACCGCATTTCCCCATGTATAAGACGCACCTTTTTTGAAAAAATCTGGTGTCCAAAAACAGGATGCGTCTTATACAGGGGGGTTATCATTCTAACATCCAGCCGCAGTCTGACTCCAGACCAGCGCCGCAGCTGCAGCCTACTCCAGAGGACTAGGCTGCAGCTCCCTCCCCACCAAAGTTTTCTTACCTTTCAGATCATCCACTGCGCGGGACTGCGGCCAGAATATGACTTCATTTCCCAGTCTGAGCCACCGCAGGATGTCATATTCTGGCCGCAATCCCGCTCGCTGGATGATCTGAAAGGTAAGAAAACCTGAAAGAGGGGAGGGAGCTTTTCCCAATGTACAAGATGCACTTTTAATTTTGGGACCCCAAAATTAAGGTGCATCTTATACAGGGGTGCGTCTTGTACATGGGGAAATACGGTAATTCTTGATTTACATATATAAATTGCATGGAAATATAACTGAAATCAGTTATAATGTGTATACATATATATATGATTTCATAAATATCATGGGCCAAATCCTAAACTACGTACGTGAGCGATTTTCCGCTAGCCGCTGATGTAAAATCGCCCATTAGTATTTACTGCGCATGCGCACGGCAGATGTTACGCCACGTAACTCTGAACGTACGTACCTGCCACGTATCCACGAATGAAGGGGCGTGACAGCCATACGACACCCGTAATTATGCTTCGGAGGCGGGGTGAGGCATTTAAGGCACTTAAATACATGAAGCCTTTATGTACGTCAGTGCTTACGCTTTGAAAAGTTAAGGTAGGGTTTGGCAAGCGTAAAACAGCCAAAGTACGTATGAGCGAGGGGCGTGGATAGAAAATACGCTAGCGTAAATACCCTACGCGATGAAACGTAACAAGCACTTAGGTCTGGATCTACCCCCATATGTCTAAGTCCTACTATGACCTATCTTATTAAAAGCCTTTAAACTCTATTAAATAGTTTTAAATGTCTTCCATTTCCATCATTAGTAATGATTATTTCTTTTTGCTGAGAATATTACAATAAATTAGCTTTGGAAGAAACTCCAGGATTTTATTTTTTTTGTAGATCTATTGAATCAACATTGTCTCTATCAGGACTGAATATTTGATGATCCACATTTTAAGTATGCAATAAATGTAATGTGTTGGGCAATCAGTACCCTGGAGCATAATATTACAATTTCATTATCTAAAATTATTGGCTAAGCTCCTGTATATTGTGGGTCTTTAAGGAAAATGATAGCAAAGAAGAGGAATTGATCATTTCTCTTATGCATGAGAACCTGTTATGACTTCTTTTAATGACAAATACGTTGTGAATTTACCTGGGTGTACATGAGTCATTAAGGAAAGCTTAGGGTGGCTTGATAAAATGCAGCAAAGCCACTTTTAATAGATCCTATGAAGATTTGGTTTGTATTAACGTAAAATATAATTATATAGATAGAAATATAGTCTAATAATAATAATAATAATAATAAAGGAGACTTAGGAGAATATTTTTTCAATAACTGTGCCATATTTCTATATCCATCCCAATGCAGACGTCACTATACTTTACTGAATAAAGTGCCTAGAGGATAAAAAATTCACTGCAACACTTGAATTAGACACTGGGCTGGATCCAGACTTAAGAAGGAGCTTGAAATTAAGGACCTGATTCACACTTAAGAGTGAGTTAGGTGCGAGCAGATGCGCACCAAACTCACTCTTTCATCCCCCGACCCGACCCAGTTAGGTGCGGGCAGATGCGCACCTCTCTCTTCCAGCCCCCAACCTGCCCCCGTTTTTAGGTACCTTATGGCACTTGCGAGTGCCATAGGACTACCTTATGTCTCTCCCCGCCCTCCCCAGCTAATCAAAATACCTCCCCCTCCCACTTCTGCCTAAAAACGCCCCGAGGCAACATTTCGCTGCCTCTTTGTATGGATGTCGCAGCGTGCGGCCTGTAAAGACCACACCTACGCTATCTACGTGCCTATCAGCTACGCATGCGCGGTAGGTAATTTCAGACACTTATGCACTTAAGAAGCTGCAGCTGCTGAATCAGGTCCTAAGAAGAGAGGAAAGTTACTCCTGGGCTAAACCAAGTTGATTTCAGGGGGAGTCATATTTCAACTGCTGCAAATAGTACTCAATTTGAGAGGTGATGTTTCCTGTCCCAACTCTAAATAATAGTGTGATAGTAAAGCCGGTCAGAATCTGTGTGCAGTAAGCAATTCAAAGCTATATCCCTGCATGCAAAGACTACAATTACCTTGACTCCCCCTGCAATCAACATAGTTTTGCCCAGGAGTGACTTTCCTCTCTTAGGGCTCTATTTACAAAGATCGTTTTCATATGATAAAGCCCGTTTTCGTGTGAAAACAGGCTTTATCATATGAAAACGAAGAATTCCATATTTACAATGCTATTAACACTCCCGATCGCCGGCCCGCTCTAATGAATGCAGGCCAGAAGATCGCTTTATTTACTAAGTGTCAGCGCAGATTTTAACAATCTGCGCCGACACGTTAAATTACGCCATCTGAAGAGAGCGTTAGGGTAAGTATTACAGCGTTCTCCCTATATACACCCCTTTTCCTCCCCCTAAAAGCTGTTATTAGGGGGGAGGAAGAGGGGGGTACATATAGAGAGACCACTGGAATATAGTTAAGAAAAAAAAAACATTAAAGTCTAAGTAAAAAAAATATATATATATATTAACTAGTTTTAATATATTTTTATATAATAAACATATTCAATCAGATGTTTTAGGGCCTCCTCCAGATAACTTATGTGGCTGCTCAGCAGCACCATTCCAGCAGTGCCACCACATAGTGTGGCAGGAGTTAAAGGGTGCACTGCACGGCCACACACTATTTTAAAGTAACTGAAAGCCTAATGATAGTAGAAGTGGTCCAGGCACTGAGTCTGCGTTGCTGTTTTAAGCTGCAGCTTTTATTGGTGTCAAGCTGGTGGGACTTGATGTCATGTCATCATGGTGGCATCCACACAGAAGGCCTTGTGCTGCAGAGGAGAGAGTGTGAAAAAGAAGAGAGAAGATAACGTTTGGTGAAGATAAAAATTCAGAGAAAGAGAAAAGTTTGGGAACGGAGACAGGAGAAAATGGGGGTTTGGATTGATACATGGGCAGAAAGGGGGTTGGAAAAATATAAAGGAGAGAAAGAGGAATTTGATAAATACAGAAACAGAAAGGACAGATGGACACATACAAGGGCATGTGGGATGGCTGGACACATACAAGAGCATGCAGATAGCTGGACACATACAAAGGCACAAAGCATAACTGAATGAATACAGGGGCACAAAGTGTGGCAGGATGCATACAGGGGCACACAGGATGGCTGGAGGCATGTAGGGGCACACAGGATGACTGGATTCATAGAGGAATGAAATGCATGTCAGGACATGTACAAGGGCAAAAAAGAGGATACCTGGAGGCATACAGGGGCAGGAAAGCATGACTGGTAGCATACAAGGCCAGGAAAGTGTGTATAATATGGTGATAATGTATATGCAGTTTGTATTGTATTGTATTGTAATTATGACAATGTAGTTGTCATGAGTATATTTGCAAGGCACATTGCTACAACTACCCTGTTACCATTACCCTTTGGCCACACCCTATGACTATGTGGTGGGCCACTTTCATAATATTACCCCAGTGAGCCCTTCATGCCGCAGTTCATTCATGGAAATCTGTTTCCATGAATGACCGCATCAGTTATCATTTCTGTCTATGTCTGTCTATGCACCAATTATGTGGCCTCACTAGATTAACAGGAAGGCGGCCATAAAACTCCCAAAGTTTGTGCTGTTGCCTATACACTGAAATAATGTTAACCCTAAGGATGGACCATTAACCCTAACCATGGGCCACTGTTGTGTGCTTTCCCCCGAAGGCTAAAATTTGCCAACCAGCCCCTCTGGTGTTGCTGCTACTACTGGCAAGAACCATAGCAATTGGTCTATATTCACAATTAAGAGTGAGTTAATTCACAACCAGCAAAGGAAAGGGTTCTTCACAGTAAGGGCAGTCAGGGTGTGGAATTCACTGCCAGAAAAGGTTGTGATGGCAGATTCACTGGATATGTTTAAAAAAAGGATTAGATACATTTTTAGCAGAAAAGGACATTCAGGGTTACCAGGATCGCTAATTTAAATAAAGGACAGTAGTGGAGCCAGGGAGAAATGTATGTATTTATTTATTTTAGGATTGCAACAGTTTTGAGGTTGCTTTATATGGATTAACTTCCAATATAAAGATAGGGATCGCAGGAGATCCAAAATAGGTTGAACTTGATGGACTGTTGTCTTTTTTCAACCTCATCAACTATGTAACTATGTAATTGCGGACAGAACCTGCCCCTCAACTCGCCCCCGTTTTTACCTAAGTGGTACGTAGATTGCGTAAATGACATTACAGAATTAATGACATTACAGAAAAGACCGTACTTAAGAAGCAGTTGCTTCTTAAGTGTTAATACGGTCCATTGTCTCTTAGAACCTGTCACGCAGTAGTTATGTGACTTATAGATAAAATAATAATAATAGGTTCATTTGGGTGGCAAAGGAATTGTATTTGCATGAAAGATGGGCTTTAATATTATATATAAAGATAATGCACACGCTCAACAGATAATTTTTTGTTTTACTCAACGGTCACATTATTCTTTAGTTAAGCCAATCCATTTATCTAGGGATTAAAAAGGTTGTTTTCGGTATGTAAGAGCAGGACAATATGCACACCCGCAGGATACGACAAGTGATGAATGTAGAAGGGGCCACCAATGCTTTCCCTTCACAAGCCATCCTTAAACCTTTCATTTTAGTCACTTTCAGTTATGAATGGGCAAATCAATGGCAACCTTTTCAGAAAGACTTTGGAATGATTTGTAATTCCCCACTAAATACTGGCTATGATTTTGTAATTACTCATGTTATCTACAACGCCTCTGCTGGTCTCATAAATGGACTTTTTCTACAAAGCTTTATTGTTCATTTTATAGATTTAGGTAGCATTTTACAGCTTAATGGAATTGTTCAAATCCTATTGGACTCAATAAGCCTGTTACCTTCAGAAAAACAGCTGTTGGAGCACCAACGATTATAGACGTGTATCATTATTTCAATGACAAAAGCTCTTCACAGAAAACCAAAAAAAATTCATTCCCATTTATATGAAACAGCAAGTTAAAATTTACACAGAAATAGCCAGTGCTGTGCTGTACTGAAAGACCTAAAATGAAATATATTCAAAAGAGACATATCTCCCGGTTCTCTAACATTTCTTCTTTTTTAACTTAAGGAAGTTTACATTTTGTCAACAGTAAGGACAGTGGCAGATCTACTATGAAACTAATGAAGCTTAAGCTTCAGGACCCCCAATTCCAGAGGGTCCCTGAAACAGTTTTTTTTAGACATTTTTTTTTTAAAGAGTGCAATGTTAAACAAAGTCGATAGAGTTTTTGAAGTATATTTTTTTTAAATAAGGTTATTTTAATGATAGAAGTGCTGAAGGGTTGAAGTAGTTAATATTGATCTTAGATTATTCATTATGCAGCGGGGGTTTCTGAGTACCCATAAAGCCCCTTAATCTATGCTGGCTGGCAGACACACTATCTACAGCTTCAACCTGAGGATGGCTCTTATGATCCGACCGGGTATAAAATAGAGGCTGTCGGTGTCATTGGGCCTGATCCAGACCTACGCCCGCAAGCGATCGTATGCCGGTCGGGAGCGTAAAACCGGGCTAAAAAACGCACTGCGCATGTGCAGTGTGACAACTTCCGGTCGTCCGAAGGACATGAGCGTACAGCGAGCGTATTTTGAGCTTATTTTGCGCCCAAGGGGCGTGCATTTTGCACGACGATAGTCCGGATGCTTGAGTTACTACACAGAGGCGGGGATAGCCATTTAAATTGTACAGTATGGGCATGCTAAGCCCCGTACGACCAGCATATCGGTACGAAAATTCGCACGGACACTTGAAAAAGTTAGGGTAGGGTTCAGCCGCCGTATGTCGCTACAATCAATGGGAGTGTCATGGGCGTGAAAGTTTATACGCCCGGGCGATCATATGCTGCGCTCGCGGGTGTAGGTCTGGATCAGGCCCATTGTGTGCATTGAAGAAGATAACAGCGGTCACCCAGACCTCATTGCTGGTGGGAAGGGGTTCACTTTTTCAATGACTCCTCCCCACCACTTTGTTCTCCACCATTTGGGCAGTTGTGTCTGTTGATTTGAATGTATTTGTTTCATAAGGCCTACCTAGCCATTTTTTTTATTGCAGCATAGCCACTTCGTAATATTAGTTTGTTGGAATTTTATTTATTTTTATATAATTGTAAAATAATTATGTAAGATAAATTGAACTCTCCCTTAGTTGCCACCTAAAAAAGCTTTTTTTTTCTTTTTTGTGTTTACTATTTGAGCCTTCAGACTTTGTTGGATGTTAGCCAATTGTTGCTGGTTGCGAAGGGACTGCCATAACAGTTCAAGCTTCTGGGCCCCAAAAACGTTGGTCCCCCACTAGTAGGGCGGTTCATCATTCATTAGTTTCCCATTGTGGAAAATTTATGCTGACCTTACATTTCATTCCTCAACATTATTCATGAATTAAGAGACTGGCCTAATACTTTAGTAATGTGATGTGTTGGCACTTACCCTTAGATGTTTCAGGCTTTCAATACATATATTATTAAATAGTGAAAGAGGGTAAACTAAACTGGAGGTAAACACACTTCAGCCAAAGCAATATTAAGCCAAAATTAGATGTACAGTAGATTAGACTCAGGGTACAGTTCCTTGAAGTAAGGAAAGCTTGGCTCTGAAGGACATACATAATAATTCCTAGGTTAAAACGTAACTTAATCAGTGAGCAAGATCACAGCATTTGCTTATTTTCCTTGCTGACAACGTGGTAAAGGAAGGCTGTAGATAAAAGTTCAGGGAGCCAGGAGAGTAGTGAGGAATCTCCAAGGTTATGTATAAAATATCAAAAATACTGATAAGAGGAGCATAAGGTCATATAATGATGGCTCAGTGAGTAGCACTTGTGCCTCACAGTGCTGAAGTCATGAGTTTGATTCCTAGACTAAGCCTTATCTATATGGAGTTTGTATGTTCTCCCCATGTTTGTATGGGTTTCCTCCCACACTCTAAAAGAAAACATGCTGGTACAGTATGCTGATTGGCTGCTGACTAAATTAACCCTAGACTTTTTGTGTATGAATGTGTTATGGAACTTATAATGAGCAGTAGCTCCTATGGGGCAAGGGGTGATGTGAATTTGAAATATTCTCTTTGTAAAGCACTGCGGAACATTTGTGGCACTATATAAATAAGTGTTAAAAATAAAAGAAATCTGGAACTTTTGATAAGCGAGGGCCTATTCTAGGACAGGGGTATACATTATACAGAAAAAAGAGAATATATTGGTGGATGGGCAGGAAGAGGGGGCAGAGAGAGTCAGGAGGATAGCTATCAGATTACAGGGGTAGAATAGGATACTGGCATAGGCATATCAATAATGGGTGCAGGGTGTGCAGTGCACATGGGCCCCTCAGAACAGGGGGCTCTGTGGCATTCATCCTGAAGCCAAGGTTGGCAGGGGAAGGGGGGCTATTTTGCATCTATTTCTTCCTTTTAAGATCTTCCAGAGGAAGAAATAGATGCCAAATGAGCCCCCCCTTCCAGCGGGCTGGAAAGGGGGCAGGGCTTACAGCACTGTTAGGCCCCACCCCCTTTTTAAGTCCACGAATCGGGACAGTCCTGTCTCAGGTAAGGGGGGGGCATGTACAAATCCTACACAAGAGCCCCATCACTTCTTAAAATGCTACTGGGTACTGGGGTATTTAAGAAGGGGGAGGGAACATACCAGCCCCATCATTCATTGAAGAAAACCCTACCTCCCATCCCCTAACACTTATTACTAACAATTGTGTTTATTTTGAAATGCATCTGTGTCATTTAAACTTCCAAAAATGTAGTTTTCTCTAAAGGCCAGATTTACTAAGCTGCGGGTTTGTAAAAGTGGAGATGTTGCCCATAGCAACCAATCAGATTCTAGCTCTCACTTTCCTATTACATACTAGTGAATGTCAGCTAAAATCTGATTGGTTGCTATGGGCAACATCTCCACTTTTACAAACCCGCAGCTTAGTAAATCTGGCCCCAAGACTTATTTTGAACCATTAGAATTGTTTAGTTTAAACACAATCCTAAAGTTAGACCTTGTTGCTGAAGTATTGTGCACATGGCAGATATTTTATATATATATACTGTAGTACCCTGTGCTTGTGCACCGCATATGGTGAAGTAACCGCATTTAGCTTGGCTAGGCTGTGCCTGTATGCTACATGCCATACTTGCATAGGCATCGAGAGGTACTGTTGCACGCGCAATTTTGATCACACACACCCTGCTCAGGAATTGTGCCTGCAAGTGCGGTGCGGTGCCAACTCTGGCTCAAGCCCTTAGGGCCTGATCTAGACTTAAGGTCGTTTTATGTACGCAAGCATACCCAAGTTATACACTAATAAGTTTAACGCACTCCCCGCGCACACACACATAACTTAGCTGACTTACTTGTTTAAAGCCCTACCTTAACTTTTCCTTACTTATCTCTGGTCGTACGTCATGCTTTGTCAATTGTAAAGAGCCTAACTCAGCCCATACTGTACAATTTAAATGCCTACCCCCCACCCACAATGCGTATAATCACCCTGCATAGGGATGTCACGCCCCATCACAACAAGTTTTGTGCGATCAGCGTTACAATGAGTAACATCTGCCTTGTGCATGCGCAGTGCATAAATTCACTGCCGTCATTAAGTCTGGATCTGGCCCTTAGTGTCTACAATAAACATTAACAAAAAACATATTAGATCAATACCCAGAATAAGGTCCTGTCTGAATCTACATTTAAGTCAAAGCTGTGGATACATTTGCATAGATGATTCATTGATTGCATTATTTATAGACCCAGAGCACAAACTGATTATTGGATCTTTAAGAAACCTTACACTTGTATCATTAATCAAAACCGTTATAGTGGATCAAATGATGAAAAAGAAATGTGAGCATATTATTGGAACAGCAACCACAAATACAAAACCTGTTCTTCAATTAAATGGCACACTATAAGATGAATGAGGTGTATTTAGCAGGCTGGTATATGTATGGTGTTTGCCATTCCACTACAGTCTCCTACTGTTTTCACAGTGAAACTATCATATACCATTTGCTTAGAGTCACTTTTAAATTTCCATACTGCCACTTTCTCATAACTAGCAGTGATGTGTTTGTATTGGACTAATACTAATATTAGTTCTAAGGATGCCTAACTAAAGACCTTGGGCCTGATCCAGAGCTGCAAAATTTTCGCACGACGGGCGAATGCGTACGTTCGACCGTGCGTATAAACATACACGCCCCTAACACTCCCATTGTAAAGTACCTGCTTACGGCGGCTATACCCTACACTAGGTACTACCGTCGGCCATACGAATTTTCGCACATATTACGCAAAGCGTACGGGCTTAGCACGCCCATACTGTACATTTTAAATGGCTATCCCCGCCTCCGTGTAGTAAAACGAGCGCCCAGGCGACCGTCATACTGAACGCACGCCCCTCGAGCGAACAATTCGCACACATTACGACCGCTATACGCTCATGTCGTCCAGCCGACCGGAAGCTGTCATACTGGGCATGCGCAGTGCGAATTTTCGTATGAAAATACGCAAAAAAACCGGTCGTACGCTCGCTCGAAATCGGCCAATTTCGTAGCTCTGGATCAGGCCCCTTGAGTAGATTTGTCGAATATATCTATGGATCACAGGGGAAAAGTCACAGCTAGTCTTACAACAGTATTCACCTCTATACAATTAAATGGTAGATGGGGTGGGTTTTTCAATTATTTAAAATTGTCTAGTCTGCTTACAGACATTGGGGCAGATCCAGGGAGTCCGTAAGTACGATCGCATAGTGGCCACTCCCCACTATCAGTAGTAAATCTGGACATTTCCATGTCCAGATTCCTACCTTAAGTATTACGACTAGGTCTGTGGCCATACAGTTGCCGATGTAGTCGTAACAGGCTTTCTCACCCCATAGCCTTCAGTTAAATGTCTATCCCCGCCCATATATGGCGGGGATAGAGCCATCGTTAGAGAAGGGTCTGCCCCTTCCCTGTAAGTACTGTCATACGTTCGTTATGTACGATAGTACTTACGCTAAGGTAACATCTGCCAAATGACTTACGTCATTTCACTGTCATACGTTGGTCTGGATCTACCCCACTGGGGCTGATCTAGAGTTACAGCAACTGCACCAAAAGGTGCAAACATGTGGCACGACAAACCATGTTACAATATGAGGGAAGCAAATGCTAAAGTTTTAGCCTGCAGGGTACATACTGAGTTAGGGCGGAATCCAGACTTAAGTAAGTGCTTGAAATGAGTTACTCCTGGGCTAAACCATGTTGATTGCAGGGGAGTCATATTTAATTCTGTTGCAAACAGTATTAGAGTTGAGAGGTGATGTTTCCCATCCCGAGTCTAAATAACAGATAGTAAAGCTGGTCGGTCAGTATCTGTGTGCAGTAAGCAATTCAAAGATATATCCCTGCATGCAAAGAATACAATTAACTTGACTCCCCCTGAAATCAACATGGTTTAGCCCAGGAGTAACTAATTTCAAGTACTTACTTAAGTCTGGATCCAGCCCTTATTTTTTTTATTGCAGACAAATACTAAAACCCTGTAATTTCAAACTCTTATTTAGAGTTGAGCTACAAAACATCACTTTGCAACCAATTTTGTTTGCTCATTTTAAATTTGTCTCAAAGGGCAACCCTCTTTGAGTCACCTTCAGGCCCTAGAAACGGCCCTGAAATATCAATTTTTTATAAACTAGGTGACAGCGACAGGGGCACCCATCGGCCTGTCCTTTACCACTTGCATGTACTACTACAGACCTGACCAATCTGTGACATTTCAGGTCTTTTAAAACTACAAAGCCCAGCATGCTTTGGCAGGTGAGAGCTATGCTTATATAGTTAAAGCATGCTGGGAATCGTAGTTTTACAACACCTGTGGCCAGATTTACTAAGCTGCAGGTTTGGAAAAGTAAAGATGTTGCCCATAGCAACCAATCAGATTCTAGCTGACATTCTCTAATATGTAATAGAAAAGCGAGAGCTAGAATCTGATTGGTTGCCATGGGCAACATCTCCACTTTTCCAAACCTCCAGCTTAGTAAAACTGGCCCCTAGAGAGACAAACTTTGGCCCAGTCTATACTACAACAATAATGCAGGAGTTTAGCCAGGATTACTGCTCAAGACCAGACACCAATGAGCGGTTTTACATGCTCCCTTTCTTGCTTAGCTGGATGGAGGGCTTCTAGATTGTGGTTCTCTGAGGATAAAGCACCTTTAAAAAAAATCCTAAATGTAAACTGCATAAAAAACTAATTATCTAACCCACAGTTACCTATTTTAATAGATGCAGGTTAGAACTTTATAAAACTATTTCTGTTTTCTGGAAACAAATATACAAAAAAAGTCTTGACACACCACAGTGGGGTACGGGTCCCCCGTTGGGAAAGGCCCTATTTCAAAGCCAGTTCCAAACTGTCTGGGAAAATGATTGCTTCTGCCTCGAAGAGGTATAGCAATCAAACACCGAACACGGTGCTCCGAAAGGTAAGTAATGATTCTATCCCCAACCTTCTCCCTAATCCTTACCCTAACCCTCCCCTTCTATTATCCTAACCCTCCCTTCCCCACAACCTAACCCTAAGTCTGCCTTCCCTGCAGCCTGACCCTAACCCTCCCTTCCCCGCTGCCTGACCCTAACCCCCCCTTCCCCCGCTGCCTGATTCTAACCCTAACCATTCCCTTCCATGGCCCTAACCCTAACCCTCCCTTCCCCAGAGCCTAACCCTATCCCTTCCCCTAAGCCTAAAAGCCCTTAGCTCTTCATAAAAGGAATGGGTGAGTATGCTGATCACATTCTCCCCTATTCATAAAAATAAAATCTAAAATGGCTGTCATTCAAAATAAAAGGAACTTTCGGCTGTCTTTACTTCGCAATGACAGCCATCGGTGCAGGGAGTCCAGCCGCCACAGTGAACCTTGGTAAGGCCATTGCTGTATTTATGATAACGTTATTATTAAAAAATATATATATGTACTTAAATACTTATATAAATTGACATAAACCCTTAAAAATATCAAAAAATATATATTTTTCTATGCTATACCTTTAACACTTTTCTGAGATCTTATTATGGTGGAAAAATCTACATTTCATATAAGCACTTAACAATCTCCCAGTGTGATACTTCAAATGAACATGCAGAAGAAACGCACATTATTTGGTTCTAATTTTGTCTCATTTTGGAGTGAAAAGAGCTTTTACAGTCAGGTGGGACATAATCCGATCAAAACTGCTAACACTGTCACTTTTGAATGCATATTTAAATTGCCTGATGTTCTCAAACTTCCTACAACTCTATAAAAAAAAGCAAATCAAACCAGTCTACCTGAAACAAATGGATCCTTCTTACGAGCAACTTAAAAATCTGTTCTGAGGCTAACAAACATTAAAATGTAAAAGAGGGGCTATCATTTTACAGGTACCCAAGAACATAAAAATTTGGATGTTTAACTCTTGATTTTCTAGAAATCAACAAAGAAGTAAATTAAGTGGACGAGAGAAGGCCACTCTACTGGTTCATTTGGGGCATTATTCACAAAATTCGTTTTTAGGCAGCGATTATGATTTACCAGCTATCGCGAGTCTTCGCCAGAGATTATAAAAGGGCCCCAGCAATGGCATGAGTCATTCGCCGGAGGGACCCCAAAGAAGAAGGAGCTGCTCGTCTTCCCCAGCGAGGAGAAGAGGAGGACCCGGACAACAGATCTGCGTCTGGCAACACTGTAGACTGTAGAACTGTAAGTATTTGATTTATTTTTAAGTAATAAGGATACATTAAAATATTTATGAAGGAATCTTCTGATGTATTAATATTTATGGAGGCATCTACTGGTGTATTAATAGTTATGGAGGCATATACTGGTGTATTAATAGTAACAGGGGGAAACTACTGGTGTATTAATAGTAACGGGGGCAACTACTGGTGTATTTATACTAACGGTGGCATTGTTGGAGGTGTTCCCCCACCTAGACCTTCCGCGGAGAGGGTCTTAATTTAATTAGCAAAAGAAAAGAAATAGCAATTTAATTAGCAAAAGAAAACAATTAAATAAGGTTTAACCGCAAGCTCGTCATATCGTTATCTTAATATGCCAAGGTCCGTTATGAGGCTCTGTTTTCACAAAGTTTCTCTAAACAAGCTTAGTCATAACATCAAAAATGTTTTGTTCACATAACCTTCTATTTGTTCTAAATGCACAAAATAACTGAATTTCTGGCTGTACTAATTCAGAGAACAAAATGGATACAGATATACAAAATGGAGTACTAGTTATTTTACGGATAACTTCATTCCAACCCTTACAAACCCTCCTTTTTATACTAAAATAACTCCTTCCTGCCATACCACTGGATAACTCAGGCTCCCTCCCAGACCACAATTTGGCAAAATTTGGTCTTTGTGAATACTTTCCTCACTTGGCATTGCTAGTCACCTCAATAAAGGTCCATATATCCTTCCAGGTGGAGGGTAATAACCATCCTTCACGGTAGGGTCCTGGTTTACCCAGAGGCATCTCTTGTGCTCTCTATTTTTAGGATAAGGGGGGTGTAGAGTGTTCAGCTCTGTCTTGTCCATTCCTTTCTGCTGTATCTCTTTCTAGGGCATCCTCACGTTTTGCCAAACGAATCATTTCTGCGTCTGTATCAGCATAGACACGCCTCAGGGTCGTGTACAGCTTTATCTGTGTCACTTTCTCCTTAGTTTCACGTATCCCTTTGTTTAGCCTTTTCCTTATACATGTAAAGCAACAGAAAAATAATTTGATAAGTACATAAAACTATAATACTAAACCAGCTATTTTTGCAAGCATCATTTGTTAAAATAAAAACGTAATTGTAAGATCATAAAATAAGGTATGCTTCTCTTATTTTTATATTCGCAAATGCGTATGCGAATATTCGCATTTGCGTATATTTATGTACGATTATGAAAAATTCACGTATTGACTGGAAAGGATGACGAGGGAATGCCACGTTGCAAAGACCGCGAAAATATGAACGCGCCCATTCATGCGATCGCATGTGTGCGAGCGCATTGGAGCGCGCCCATTCATGCGAACGCACGAGCGCGAATTTTCGCGCTCTTTTCACGTTTGTATTTACAAATATATTCTTATAAATGTTAAATACTATGTGATTAATAATAAATGTAGACCTTAATTTTTACATCAGTTTAAATTCATTTAATTTATTTTTGTACACTCATGCTTGATCAGGAATATAATTACCAAAGGCTGATCCTACAACCTGACACATGCCTCCTTCTGAGGCTGTCAAATAGTCCAGCACTGATCTGTGCTGTTGCAAAACTTTGTTATGGAACTACATCTCTTTCGCTAATATGTCTAATATCTAATCTAACTCATCTGTTACATTATCAAACAGTTTTATTAACAGTAGGCATGAGGGAACAATGGGGTTGTATCCCTATCCTGACCTGCCCTTATGTCAACAATGAAAACAACGGCCACTTCTTTAAACAATATTCTGAGCGAGGGTCATTACCAGATGCTCTTGACTTAGAAACTTTTGGTACTTTTTCATTTTTGTTAAAATCTATAGACTTTATAACGACTAAACCTCATAAGTCTGTATCAGGCCCAGTCCCCAATACCATATATTGTTTCATTCTGAAAGTAACTCCCCTTTTTCCCTTGGAAGGGAGATCTTGCAATGTTAGGCATGGACCAGGTATTCTTCCCTTGGACTGTTACAGCAGTAACACATGATATGGTCCTTTACATCTGAGATCCAGTCTTTTCCTCATGACTCTCTTTTTAGATAGCCCCAATCTCCAACATGCAGAGGATGCATATACTCTGAATTATCAGAGTCTGGAAGAAAACTTTTACATGCAGGTTAGTCAGTTGGTTTGTTAATGCTTGCATATAACCTGTAAGATCACCATGAGCATGCTGCAATTCCTGTGCAAAATAACAACCTGTTTTTGGTACTGAACCAAACAAAATCTCATAAGGAGATCATTTAAAATGCTTAAGAGGAGTAGTACATACTGCAAACAATGCTATGAGTAAAAACTCTAGCCATGGTTTCTTAAACTCCTGCATAACTTTCTGGACCTTAAACTTTAAAGTACCATTTAACCTTTCCTTTAAGCTTTCCACTCTGCCACTTGCTTGTGGTCTGTATGGTGTGTGAAATGCCTGTATGATTCCTAAATCTGACATGATGTGTTGCATAACCTCACCTGTGAAATGTGTACCTCTGTCTGATTCAATTACTTCAGGAACTCCACACCTGCAAACAACTTCAGCCATGAGTTTCTTTGCTGTATTGGCTTTGCTGTGGCTTTGGCCACTGGCCATGCCTCAGGACACCTGCTGAATAAATCTATACATACCAGTACGTATTCATAGGTTCCACTCTTTGGTCGTTGTATGTAGTCTGTTTGCAGTCCCTGAAATGGGTAGGATACCTTTGCCGTAATTCCTCGCGAAGTCTTTGTTCTTTGTCCTGTGTTGTGTTCTGCACAAATCCAACATTGACTCACAAAGTTTGCTGTCTTGCTCGACCTGCTTGTTGTTGTAGTTTCACTAGATCTTTTAAGTTCCATGCTTCCTCTTTTTATACTGTATCCACAGTATACATGGTGTTCTTGATTGGTTTCAATGCTGCTGTCTTGGCAGTGACATCTGCTAAGGCGTTCCCTTTTGCTTCTTCTGTCTTTGCTTTAGTGTGAGTTTGAGTCTTGATCACTGCTACTTGCAGTGGAAGTTCTAGTGCTCTGGTTAGTCTTTTGATGAGTGCTGCATGTTGTATTGGCTTGCATGTTTAGGTTTTAAAGTCCCTATTTTTCCAGATATTGGCATAGTCATGTGCAACTCCCCAAGCATACCTTGAATCTGTGTAGATGTTTGATGTTCTTTCTTTTGCCATCTCCAATGCTCTGATGAGAGCCATGAGTTCCGCTGCTTGGGCTGACATACCTGGAGACAGAGGTTCAGCTTCCATGACCTCGTAAGGAGTGACCAACGCATAGCAGGCATGACACATTCCATCAATATAGTAACTGGAACCATCGGTGAATTAGAAAAATATGGGTTATGCATTTGCTGTTCAGACAGATTAGCGCATGCGCTCTTTGTGACCGGCATGGGGTGTCACATTATCCACAATCCTTGTGACCTGTTGCCTCTTGTCTTTGCCTGGATCATCTCTCCCTCCTTTTGAATCGTCAGATTCACACACATATGGCAAAAGTGTTGCAGGGTTGAGTACTGTGCTTCGCTTTATGGTCACATTAGAAGAATGACTGAGTGCTACTTCATACCTTGTTAGCCTCGCTGCTGAAAGATGTTTAGTACTTGCCTGATGCAGGATCTCTGTCATGGCATGTGGAACTTGTATGGTCAATGGGTGATCCAATACGATGTCTGTGCTCTTGTCCTTCAGAACTGCTGCTGCTGCTACTGCACACACACACGTAGGGGATCTCATGATGACAGAGTCCAGTCCTGTTGAGTAGTAAGCAATTGGTCTTTGCTTACCTCTATGTTCTTGTGTAAGTACTCCTAGAGCGTGTCCTCTGTGTTTATGATCTGGTCCATGATGTGGTTGTCCTCTTAGTCCTGAATCTGCATGTGAATGACTGTTCTTTGCTCCTCACTGTTCTGCTCCTTGGTGAGAGGATACTGCTTGATGGAAATAGGGACTGTACCTGGTTTAAGAATCAGCACTACCATGGTTACCGTCAATTGTCCGCATCTGTATTCCCTCTTGCCCATAGTTTGGAGGGCACCTCTAACTGCAGCCTTATCTTCTTAATCCTGGGGTCATCTCTCATCATCCAATGAATGGTAGCAATCCACCTCTTGTTCCATCTCCTGTAAGGATATTTAAACCTGCACAACCTGGAGCGTTACCTTTTTTACTTCTTTTGAGGTTGATGGGCTGTCCGGTAAGGCCTGTTGCTGAGTAGTGAGGGTTGATGGCACATCTTCCTCCTTTAAGACAATTTGGCTTGCCCCTGTATCAATGAGACTGTATAACTTTTCCTGTAGGTAAGGTAATAGGTATAAGATTGTCAGGTTTCTTACCAGCCATGTCCTGGGAGTATACGGGGGTGCCTTTTCTTCATGCCTGGAATCCACTTCTGTTGTCCTTCCTCTGAAGCCAGTCCTTGTACTTCTGGCAATCACGTTTCATGTGTCCTTCATGGTTACAGAAAAAGCATTTACTTGATGTTGGATTTTGCACCTTTGGTTGGGTTCCTTGATTTTGGTCGGGCTCCTTGATTGGCCTTTCCCTCCTTGTGCGTCCAATTTCCATTGGGTTGCTGCTGTATAGGCCGTTGCTTGCTTTTCTCCAGAAAAAGCATTTCTTTCCTTAATCCGTCCAGGAGTTTTGTCTTTAACAATCTTTTGCCCATACTGCTTTCCAAATCAATACCTTCATCTGTAGAAGAACTAGTAAACTTACCAAGATAGGTTCCCAATTCCTTGTGTATAGTACTGGGTGCGATATCCTTTTTACCAGACACATTTACTTCTCGCAATTGTCCCATTATTCTCTTAAGTTTTTTATACTTTTTACCCATAGGATTACATTTACTCAAGTCCACTTCCCCTAAACATGAGGGTTGTTCTGGGTCCACAAATTGATGACATGAATAACAATAAAACCATCCTTCATCCACACAACATCCGCATGAATCACATTCCTGGGGGATAATTACCCTCTGGTTCTATCCAGTCATTTGGTCTCATGTGTTGGTTTGGGAGTTCCCCTTTGTAATTGAATTCTTCTACCCTAAAATGTGTAGCGATTCATTCTGATGTGTCTGTCTTTATTGGGCTTGTGTCTTACATCTGTGGTGTGTCTATGGACGGACCTGAAATCTGATCACTATGTGTGGGGGAAGGCATAATCAATGTTGCCCCTTTCTCTTCCTCCAGAGTTTCACTCACACTTAACCAAATAGACACTTTATCCTCTAGCCCGTTTTTAACAATCCACCTTGTATGCTTTGTCCTGAAATCTTTCCATTTGCCAAATAGACACTTTATCCTCAAGCCCGTTTTTAACAATCCACCTTGTATGTTTTGTCCTGAAATCTTTCCATTTGGCTGAATCTAACACACCCTCGGGAGGGAAACCTGCCCTTTTGAATACCTTCTGCATTTCCTTAATGGCTTCTTTACCCTCCTTAGACTGGACAATATCCTTAGATGAGAGAGACTCACTTTTACTTCCTCCAGCCCCCATTATACTGAATATAAATATTACACCTTATGTATAATAGGTTAAATCCTTATAATAATAAACTTTAACTTTTTTTGTCCACCTCTGGAAATCAAAGTCAAACAAATTCCTGCATCTCCTGGTCTATTTTTCCCAAGACCTCCTCTAACTGTCAAACATGGTAACTGATTTATTGTGTCAGTAT
>WWET01001768.1:293851-310059 GCA_011038615.1 Limnodynastes dumerilii | reverse complement strand
TTGCAAAGCAAAGCAATAGCCAATTCTTTATTGTGCAATTGGGTTCCCCGTATGATTGGTGCTGTATGTAACTGTTGTAAATTCATTTCTATAATATATCTAGTGTAACAAGGCCGCCAACCCACCAAGCCTGAACACTAGTTTAACACATATATAAATAAAAAATACTCAATTCTTGCAAAGCAATAGCCAATTCTTTATTGTGCAATTGGGTTCCCCGTATGATTGGTGCTGTATGTAACTGTTGTAAATTCATTTCTATAATATATCTAGTGTAACAAGGCCGCCAACCCACCAAGCCTGAACACTAAAATAGTTTAACACAGTCAAAGTTCTCTCGCGTTGTGCCAGTCGGATTAGATAAATGGCTACCGAAACCTCGTCACAGAATGACAAGGAATTAAACAGCTCCCAGTCTGGGTCTTTCAAGTAACTCTTTATTGTTGAGGTCTCTTCCATATTGACGGAGCTTGTGAAAGAATCCCATTAATGGCCTTTGTGTCACTAGGGGTTAATTGCTTAAAACTTTTCCTACAGAGCACCCAGAAGGGGGTCATCTCTGCATTTTCAATGCCCTTGTATTATTTGGGGTTGGGGGGGGGGGAGAGATTCCCTCCTCATTACACTGATCAAAAGCCATTCTGCACATCTCTCCACCCCACCTTGGCCAAAGGATGTTTAGATGGCTCTCGTCAGGCAGATGTGACAGACGCACAATGGGGAAGGACTGATTCGCTGCCATCCATGTCGTCTTTTCATCTTCTTGTGATGAAAGCCCAGATACATGCAAGACTACCAGTATAGCAGGAACAGCCCGAGATGTGTCCGGGAGAACGTCCGCGTGGCGACTTTTGGATTTGGTTAGTGAATTGCAATCTCCTGAATTCGATTTGTCGGGGCATTGCCTGTGTTTTTAGAGTATAAACAGGTGAAAGAAGCTGAAATAAAATGACTTCATATGAGTAAACCCTATAGACAATGTATATATATTGAAGAAATTTCTCCAACTCACGGCCAAGAAATACCTTTCCACCATGGAGTATATGGTCAGTGCTGGTACTGTACTATGGCCGATATAAATGTTATAGACGGCAGGGTATTGGCCTACAATAAGGTTTTATTTTATAAATAATAATACAATATGGAGAAGACATGGAGTCAACATTTAAACACCTCTCTAAGTCCTATACCAGCGCCCTGTTGTGTGAACCTTACAGTGATAGCTATTCCTTTAGACTGAAAATGGGCCTTAAAGAGCAAAAATCAGAGTACCGGACATATAACATATACGTCCGTTGTTTAGTGATTTTTTAACTACTGCGCATATGTAGTCATTTTTTAACGTCATCTACGTATCTTTTTCTTACGTAGATTGCGTAAATGCGGTCTTTCAAAATGACTACACATGCGCAGTATTAAAAATCACTAAACACCGGACGTATATGTTATATGTCCGGTACTCTGAATATGGGGCCTAAATCCTCAATATCTCTATTATTTCTGGTGTATATAAATGATAGCGTTTATCAGGTACTGGATGAATATTATGACTGTTGGAACGTTATTGTTGAAGAACTGGTAGATCCATGAAATATAGGCTTTTTTTTTGGTGGGGGGGGTGGAGTTTGCATGTATGTAAATCTAGAAGAGTGTCATGTTTGGGATAAAGTAATTGTTAATATGGGATTTATGTTTCCATTATTCTGTTTGAATGACCCCTCATAATTGAATTTATTATTATTAATCATTTTTTGGGGGGGGGATTCCTTGCTCCTATAGTCGGGTGTCACATGGGGCGATGAAGTGGTCAGGTGACCATCTCTGCATTTTGGATTCTACCTTGTCCTACGGCACATAACAGGAAATGCCTTGTTATAGGACCGATCAACTGTATATTTCCTGTATAAGGAAACAGAAACCTCTCAAATGTTTTTATTTTTGTTTATTCTGGTGAGCGCACATTCTTGCACATAACATTGTCATGTCCATCATTAATAAGGGAGAGGTCGGTCTTCTGCATCATGCCAATGTGTGTGAGAGGTCGCACTGCATGCAGTTAAATCAGTTCATCTGAAGCCATAAGTTAACTGTGGCGGCCATCTTGTGATTCGTACCACCTGGGGAGTGAAACGTCAATATCTCATGTGTCGTGCTTCACCCCATAATGCTTTGCCCAACCTGACAGACCTAAAGCCAGGTCTTTATAGCCAAATGAGGCAAAATAATAGAATACTTACTGGAAGCAAGAATGTAAGAAAGTATTTATGGATACTATTGTAATTCTTTTTTTTGTGACTTTTAAAAAATACTTTATTGCTGAATTTGAATAAACTTATTGGTGAATAAATGAAAATCCAATTCTGGTTGTTTGCATCTTATACATAATTCTAAGAGTTTTTTGCCTAAAGTAATATGGCATTAAAAAAAGGCTAAGTTTACCAAAACTTCTTAAGAAAAAAAAAAAATGATGGTTTTGCCCATAGCAACTATTTTGATTCTAATACAATTTTTTTTATTTGTAGCTTTGTTTAAAAAAAATTAATAAATAAATGAAAAGTTAAAAACAAGATCTAGAGGTAAGAGAAATGAAATTGGAAAACCTGGGTCGAACTATTATTCCTCTGCAGTATTAGAGTTGAAAGGTGATGTTTCCTAGCCCGAGGCTAAATAACAGTAAATGAAGTATAAAGTATAGATGTTCAGTAATTGTGTGCAATAAGAAGCAGCAAAGTGTTCTCCATTCATGCAATGAATTTGCCTCCCCTGCAACTCAACATGGTTTTGACCAGGTGTAATGTTCCACCTGATTTCCTCTTATTTTTAAACCTTGGATTTAGTCCTAAGTGGACACTCCTATAAAAAGTGCCTCTTTCCATTCCATAGAGGATGTAGAATGCTATCACATACCTTCCTCCCCTAATGGTGGGGTCTAATCATTCGTTTGTTGCACTCCCATTAGCTTAATGCACAGCCATTTGAGGGGACAGAGGCTTATCAAAGTGCAATGCACAGCCTAGGTGTGGCCACGCCTTAGGTGTGAGACCACACCCCTCTTAAGACATAGCCACACCTCCCGTCTTGACTCTCATAGCTCCAATGTTAGAACGAGGTATGCAGGAGGGTGACATTCTACTGCCAGGAATCCAGGGGGAGGCATCAGTTTCGTGGACTGAACAATTCCATGAATGTCACTAATTCTGAATAAATTGGATTCATTATTCTGGCCCGCCACAAAATGGCTGCCTCCAGTCTACGTAGGTAACGGCTGCATTTCAGATTGTGTCTTGCCTGTTGGACATGCTTCATTGTGTTTCATAAAGTAAATTAATTTAAAAGTATTTGTACCCTGAGATGGCTATAGCACCAATAGGGCTCCACGTATGATGCAAAAGATGGGGGAGTGGAAAGGTTTAAAAAGCCCGGAATTATCCATCTCTATCTGCAGCTCATCACAGCCAGAGAAATCCATCATTTCTCCATGTCTTCATTTCTCTTGGGCTTGGCCTCAATCTTTCAGGATAGAGACTGAGGCTCGTATTCAGAGTACCGGACATATAACATATACGTCCGGTGTTTAGCGATTTTTACTACTGCGCACGCGTAGTCATTTTTTAACGTAATCTACGTATCTTTACGTTAAAAAAATTACTACAGGGCCTGTGTTTCCATAATAAGCCCTTTTACAGGACATGTGTTTCCATAAGAAGCCCTTTTCTGCTTGCTCTCCAAATGGATTGCCTGACTAAGAAGATTCCGTAATTGTGGGAAAGGAAAGTAACCTGGACTCCCTGAAGAGCAGGCGATCTCCCTGATTCCCTGAAGTGTTGGCAAGCTCTCAGATCCTGATTCATATTCAAAAGTCATTGCAGAATGATGGCAGAATTTAGACATTGCGTCCTATATCCCTGCATAGAGGCCTATGGAGGCGGCCATTTTCATGGAGGCCAAGATGTCATCAAAGACTGGCCGTTATCTTAGACAACATGACTTCAATAATGGAGACAGAAATGACAAATACTCTTTGGTCTCTTGTGAATCAGCTGCAGTGTCATCTACTATTATCTTTTTATAAAGATGAAGAAGTCAGCGGATCCTATTCACAGTCTCCACAATAACACTGAAATGGTTTATTCACTGACAATATAACAATAAATACGGATGCCGCCATTTATATTAAAAAATAGTGTTCCTGGCAGCGCTAGACACACCCATGGGTGGAGCTATTCATAGGACACACCCCTTTGGTGGCACAGAACACACCCCTTGATAGTGCCAAGACAATCTCCCTGATATTCATTTTGCAAAAGTTGGCAATCATGAAGTAACTACATATGCCAGGATCTTTGTGAAGAAGACATGAAGGGCTTGATTCCCAGATAAATGCACAAATTCACAAAACGACGCACCTACGTTGCAAGTTAACTTCCTGGACACTCCCCTTATTCTTACGGATGTTTTCTGACTTCCATCTTCATAGGGCTACCTTACCTCTCCCTGCGTAAGTTTGTGCGAATTTTGATAAAGTACCTGCAGAGTTTCCTAACCCCGCCCATACTGCCCTATTTAAATTCATCCCCCGCCCACTTTTCTTAACGTTCAACTTACGAAGTAGTACTTACGGATCTCAGGCAAGGAGTTGTACTCTGTGCGTAACGGGTTTTCGGGCATAATATCTGGATCGCGCATCTGCAATTAGCATAAAATAGCCAAGATACGCACACGGTCTGCGTATATATAGGTACGTTACTAAGTCTGAATCAGACCCGAAGTCATCAAATTCGTTAAGTCATTAGCTCCATATAAATCATCTCCCTTTCTTTATGCTGCCAAACCTTACAATTAAGATGTTTTACACTATAAAAACATTTTTCTTTTTACAAATGTTGCACTTTTTTTCTGTTTACCATTCTTGTTTTATACCAAATTCGGTTCCTTTTTCCCCTCTCTGTTTATAAATACGCTGTTATTTTGCGGCTTTATAAATTTGGAGAGGGTGATTGGGAGAAAAGAATGTTGTTCTAAATGGCTAATCAAATTATGCCTCTGTAATTCAGTTTATTAGTCATAAAGCTTGCTGTGCACTTGCTTTTTAAATAGTGTTGCACACATGATTACATTGTAAATGCATTGCTGGAAATCTAGAATATGTATTTATTTAAGCAGGCTGTCGTGTTACCGCTAAACAGCTTTGTCAAAGTCTGGCACCAGGGCTGGGTTTTATTCTTGGTTAGTAATTTAGATGCATTGCTAGGAAATGATAAACTGTTACATGACGGCGGTGAACTGATTTCATTAAGGTCGCTTATAACGCCATATCATATATGTATGTGAGCCTACGCCTAGGGCCTGGTAATAATTGCATGTAATGTGCACAGGGAAAAGGGGAAAAACCTGACATTGCAAAGTAGAGTTTAAAAAAAGACAGCGCCGTACAAAGGCAATACAATACAAGTACAACGCAAACAAAGTACACGCCCTGAAGAGCAGGCGATCTCCCTGATTCCCTGAAGTGTTGGCAAGCTCTCAGATCCTGATTCATATTCAAAAGTCATTGCAGAATGATGACAGAATTTAGACATTGCACCCTATATCCCTGCATAGAGGCCTATGGAGGCAGCCATTTTCATGGAGGCCAAGATGTCATCAAAGACATTTATATTAAAAAATAGTGTTCCTGGCAGCGCTAGACACACCCATGGGTGGATCTATTCATAGGACAAGTTTGTTAAGTAATTAGCTCCATATAAATCTTCTCCCTTTCTTTATGCTGCCAAACCTTACAATTAAGATGTTTTACACTATAAAAACATTTTTCTTTTTACAAATGTTGCACTTTTTTTCTGTTTACCATTCTTGTTTTATACCAAATTCGGTTCCTTTTTCCCCTCTCTGTTTATAAATACGCTGTTATTTTGCGGCTTTATAAATTTGGAGAGGGTGATTGGGAGAAAAGAATGTTGTTCTAAATGGCTAATCAAATTATGCCTCTGTAATTCAGTTTATTAGTCATAAAGCTTGCTGTGCACTTGCTTTTTAAATAGTGTTGCACACATGATTACATTGTAAATGCATTGCTGGAAATCTAGAATATGTATTTATTTAAGCAGGCTGTCGTGTTACCGCTAAACAGCTTTGTCAAAGTCTGGCACCAGGGCTGGGTTTTATTCTTGGTTAGTAATTTAGATGCATTGCTAGGAAATGATAAACTGTTACATGACGGCGGTGAACTGATTTCATTAAGGTCGCTTATAACGCCATATCATATATGTATGTGAGCCTACGCCTAGGGCCTGGTAATAATTGCATGTAATGTGCACAGGGAAAAGGGGAAAAACCTGACATTGCAAAGTAGAGTTTAAAAAAAGACAGCGCCGTACAAAGGCAATACAATACAAGTACAACGCAAACAAAGTACAGTACAAAAATATCAGAATAATACGTATGGAGAATATAGATGCTGGATATGTGTGTAGGAGCAGGTGAATAAGGAGAGAGATAGACAATAGAGAGAAAAGGTGGGAGGGGTGATGAGGACCCTGCTCGTAAGAGATAACATGCTAAGTGGAAGGGTGTGAACAAGCAGGAGACCTAGGGATGAAGATGGGGAGGGCGGGTAATCTTAGGTGGAGGAAGGGTAGGCCAGCCTGAAGAAGTGGGTTTGGAGGGATTGTTTGAAGATTTGAAGGATTGGAGGGTGTTGGATTGTCTGATAGGTGTTTCAGTGAAGAGGGGCGGCCTGGGAGAAGTCTTGGATGGGGGAGTGAGAGGTAGTTATCAGGTTGGAGTTGAGGTGCCAGTCACCAGCAGACCGCAGGAAATTCTGAAAGTAGCCAGTGTAGAGAGAGACGGAGAGGGGAGGTGGAGCCAGTGTAGAGAGAGACGGAGAGGGGAGGTGGAGCCAGTGTAGAGAGAGACAGAGAGGGTAGGTGAGTCTGACTGCGGCATTAAGTATGGATTGTAGGGGAGCTAGACGGACAGGAAGGAGGCCAGAGAGGAGAATGTTGCAGTAGTCGAGACATTAACTTATCAGCATGTTTTTGGAGTGTGGGAGGTAACCGGAGCACCCGGAGGAGACCCACACAGACACTGGGAGTACATACAAACTCCACACAGATAAGGCCTAACCTCGGGAATCAAGGCTGTATGTGTAAAAGTTTGAGTTTGTCAGTGTTGAGTAAAAGGGTGGGGGCAAAGTTTTTTTAATTTGGTTTTAGTTTCGGGGAATCCCATGTGGATACGAGCTGGACTTAGAGGTTTAATGTCTTCATTTGTTTATCTTTATGCAGGCTCAGTGCACATGTATTGTCTTGTAGGTGTAGCTTGTCCTGTTCTGTAATAAGCGTTTCTTCCAGGTGTTTAGAATCAGTGATTTCATCCTGTTTGGAGGAAGCTGCTGTTCCTCCACAAGATCCTTGAAGGCGATGTCACTTATGCTTCAGCTTACTGCTAATATCTAACACCTAAGGCTAATGTCACACAAGAATTTTAATTGACATTCCAGTCTGCAAGACAGACGTCTTTCGTGTGCATCCCTCAGCGGTTACCTATGAAGCTGCACTATCTAACATACATTTTACAATATTGCACGATGAATGTAACATATGAGACCATTATCACACTCATTTGGAAAATAATATATTGACCTACACTGCAATATTTAAAGCCTTTAGTATACTACCCTTAAAGAGGTTTGCCTACAATTACACATTGATGCATTGCTACACATTTATTCTCTGTTGTATAACTTAAATACTGGCAACCAAGGCGTCAGAATGCTTAATAGGAAATAAGGGATAGGGCGCAACTCTCCAGTTTATACACATGTCCTCGTGTTCTATTACACCTCTTCCTTAAATGCCCCCCTCCTGTACCTGGTTACAACCCTTGATATCTGTGAAAGCTGCTATCCTATCCCCCCTCTCCCTTCTCTGCTCCAAGCTATACATGTTACTTCCTCTAGCCTTTCTCTATATGGTGTGTGACACAGGCCATGGACCATTTTAGTTGCTCTTCTCTGCTCCAAGCTATACATGTTTAGTTCCTCTAGCCTCTCTTGGTATGATTTGTTACAAAGGCCATGCACCATTTTAGTTGCTCTTCTTTGCACAGTCTCTAATGTATTTATGGCCTTCTGGACACAGTATTTCTGGTGACACTGTTCCAATGACCTATGAAGGGAATTGGACGCTGTGTACAGGTGATAAATTTCATCTTACCTGTGTATTGCTAGGCAGTATATCTGTCCGATCGTCCATACATTCTTTTGTATTTTGCTCTAGATCTGTTCTAGATTTTTGCTGCTAGATTTACTAAATGGCGGAAAAGAAAAAGTGGAGATGTTGCCCATAGCAACCTATCGGATTATAGTTCTCACTTATCACATACACGAGAGAATATCGGCTAGAATCTGATGGGTTGCTATGGGCAACATCTCCACTTTTCATTTCCTGCAGCTTAGTAAATCTAGCCCTCAGACTAATAGACTCTTAAGCTTTCCTTATTCTATTATGCAGCCAGTGGCTTTTTAAGGAGCCTCTCTCTATCTCAGGGTTGCCTCCGTTTTATTTCTGCCATTGGAAATAGAAGGGCGGGGCTTAAGAATGTGATTTATGCAAATCTCATTAAGCCCCGCCCCTGTCAATCACTACTGTAATTCCTAGTGTTCCAGGGGGTGGGCGGGGCTTAATGACATCACAAAATCCAGACCACCACCAGTAACTCTAGGGATTGATTTGAGGGGGTTGCGGGAGATCTTCCCAATTTTCAGGAGTCTCCCGGATATTCCTAGCACTGTTTTAAGTTGTCAGCCTCTGCCAGCTTGCTTCAGCTCCTCATTTTCACTCTCATTCACACGCTTTTGTGATCCGTTCATTTGTTCTTTCCCCTCCCCCCCCCCCTTACTCCTGGGAGAACTGCCTAAAATTTTGTGAGTCTTCCGGATTTTCCGGGAGAATCAGCCACCCTGATTTATAAACCTTCCTTGTGAGATTGCACCTCCCGTCCTCTACACGCTCTCCATACTGCGTCCTATGCCTCACTGTAAAGTTGTTGCAAGATAATAGACCTTTAATACCCATTCGGAGGCTATAGTCTTGTGTCTGGATAGCAGTTGTCACATTAATTCCACAATGAGAGTAAATCTTGCACTTTTTATGCTTCCATATTTTTTTGCGAGTGATTTAAGTGTTTTCTTAAGGGGCTCTGGCTGTGCTGTGTTGCTGCACCAGGGAATATTTACCCTCCCTGAAGTTATATGTTATGTCAGCTGCAGAAATTGGAAGACTTAAAATCACCTTCTGGGTGTCTTTTTATGTTGCCGCCTCCTGGTTCCATACGTAGATGTGCGATAGAGCGAGTGAGTGACATCCGCCGAACTAGCACTCCGGGCTATAATCACCATGTCATATAAGACAACAGCAATACAATCACCAAAACCTGATTCCATTATTACACTTTTTGGGATTTTGCATTATGTTTTATTATCCACAGCAGACAAGGCACATTGATGTCACACGTGGCTGTCACATAATATAACGGCTGTAATACGGAGTCTTCTAACTGAATAACTATTGCGTTGTTTCCTCATTGAGAAGTTGTGAAATGTTCTATTTAATACTTATCATTAACCCATATAATGAGAGGTCAAATACTAAAGCCTCAAATCCAGAGGTCACGATACATGTTTCCTGTGGACACGCTACACAGGGCCATCTTTTCACTGGGCAAAATGGGCCGGTGCTTGTCTTAGGGGCCCTTGAGCACTGCTCTCTGGCCCTAGCAGGCAAGGCATTTTCAGGCTGATTGTTCTGAAAATCAGAAGGCTGGCTGGACATACAAGGAGGGGACAGAAGGACTGGCTGGACATACAAGGAGGGGATAGAAGGACTGGCTGGACATACAAGAAGGGGATAGAAGGACTGGCTGGACACGCACCAAGAGGAGGAGTTTGGAGGGCTGTAGAGACACACAAAGAGGAGGAGTTTGGAGGGCTGCAGAGACACACAAAGAGGAGGAGTTTGGAGGGCTGCAGAGAGACACAAAGAGGAGGAGTTTGGAGGGCTGCAGAGAGACACAAAGAGGAGGAGTTTGGAGGGCTGCAGAGAGACACAAAGAGGAGGAGTTTGGAGGGCTGCAGAGAGACACAAAGAGGAGGAGTTTGGAGGGCTGCAGAGAGACACAAAGAGGAGGAGTTTGGAGGGCTGCAGAGAGACACAAAGAGGAGGAGTTTGGAGGGCTGCAGAGAGACACAAAGAGGAGGAGTTTGGAGGGCTGCAGAGAGACACAAAGAGGAGGAGTTTGGAGGGCTGCAGAGAGACACAAAGAGGAGGAGTTTGGAGGGCTGCAGAGAGACACAAAGAGGAGGAGTTTGGAGGGCTGCAGAGAGACACAAAGAGGAGGAGTTTGGAGGGCTGCAGAGAGACACAAAGAGGAGGAGTTTGGAGGGCTGCAGAGAGACACAAAGAGGAGGAGTTTGGAGGGCTGCAGAGAGACACAAAGAGGAGGAGTTTGGAGGGCTGCAGAGAGACACAAAGAGGAGGAGTTTGGAGGGCTGCAGAGAGACACAAAGAGGAGGAGTTTGGAGGGCTGCAGAGAGACACAAAGAGGAGGAGTTTGGAGGGCTGCAGAGAGACACAAAGAGGAGGAGTTTGGAGGGCTGCAGAGAGACACAAAGAGGAGGAGTTTGGAGGGCTGCAGAGAGACACAAAGAGGAGGAGTTTGGAGGGCTGCAGAGAGACACAAAGAGGAGGAGTTTGGAGGGCTGCAGAGAGACACAAAGAGGAGGAGTTTGGAGGGCTGCAGAGAGACACAAAGAGGAGGAGTTTGGAGGGCTGCAGAGAGACACAAAGAGGAGGAGTTTGGAGGGCTGCAGAGAGACACAAAGAGGAGGAGTTTGGAGGGCTGCAGAGAGACACAAAGAGGAGGAGTTTGGAGGGCTGCAGAGAGACACAAAGAGGAGGAGTTTGGAGGGCTGCAGAGAGACACAAAGAGGAGGAGTTTGGAGGGCTGCAGAGAGACACAAAGAGGAGGAGTTTGGAGGGCTGCAGAGAGACACAAAGAGGAGGAGTTTGGAGGGCTGCAGAGAGACACAAAGAGGAGGAGTTTGGAGGGCTGCAGAGAGACACAAAGAGGAGGAGTTTGGAGGGCTGCAGAGAGACACAAAGAGGAGGAGTTTGGAGGGCTGCAGAGAGACACAAAGAGGAGGAGTTTGGAGGGCTGCAGAGAGACACAAAGAGGAGGAGTTTGGAGGGCTGCAGAGAGACACAAAGAGGAGGAGTTTGGAGGGCTGCAGAGAGACACAAAGAGGAGGAGTTTGGAGGGCTGCAGAGAGACACAAAGAGGAGGAGTTTGGAGGGCTGCAGAGAGACACAAAGAGGAGGAGTTTGGAGGGCTGCAGAGAGACACAAAGAGGAGGAGTTTGGAGGGCTGCAGAGAGACACAAAGAGGAGGAGTTTGGAGGGCTGCAGAGAGACACAAAGAGGAGGAGTTTGGAGGGCTGCAGAGAGACACAAAGAGGAGGAGTTTGGAGGGCTGCAGAGAGACACAAAGAGGAGGAGTTTGGAGGGCTGCAGAGAGACACAAAGAGGAGGAGTTTGGAGGGCTGCAGAGAGACACAAAGAGGAGGAGTTTGGAGGGCTGCAGAGAGACACAAAGAGGAGGAGTTTGGAGGGCTGCAGAGAGACACAAAGAGGAGGAGTTTGGAGGGCTGCAGAGAGACACAAAGAGGAGGAGTTTGGAGGGCTGCAGAGAGACACAAAGAGGAGGAGTTTGGAGGGCTGCAGAGAGACACAAAGAGGAGGAGTTTGGAGGGCTGCAGAGAGACACAAAGAGGAGGAGTTTGGAGGGCTGCAGAGAGACACAAAGAGGAGGAGTTTGGAGGGCTGCAGAGAGACACAAAGAGGAGGAGTTTGGAGGGCTGCAGAGAGACACAAAGAGGAGGAGTTTGGAGGGCTGCAGAGAGACACAAAGAGGAGGAGTTTGGAGGGCTGCAGAGAGACACAAAGAGGAGGAGTTTGGAGGGCTGCAGAGAGACACAAAGAGGAGGAGTTTGGAGGGCTGCAGAGAGACACAAAGAGGAGGAGTTTGGAGGGCTGCAGAGAGACACAAAGAGGAGGAGTTTGGAGGGCTGCAGAGAGACACAAAGAGGAGGAGTTTGGAGGGCTGCAGAGAGACACAAAGAGGAGGAGTTTGGAGGGCTGCAGAGAGACACAAAGAGGAGGAGTTTGGAGGGCTGCAGAGAGACACAAAGAGGAGGAGTTTGGAGGGCTGCAGAGAGACACAAAGAGGAGGAGTTTGGAGGGCTGCAGAGAGACACAAAGAGGAGGAGTTTGGAGGGCTGCAGAGAGACACAAAGAGGAGGAGTTTGGAGGGCTGCAGAGAGACACAAAGAGGAGGAGTTTGGAGGGCTGCAGAGAGACACAAAGAGGAGGAGTTTGGAGGGCTGCAGAGAGACACAAAGAGGAGGAGTTTGGAGGGCTGCAGAGAGACACAAAGAGGAGGAGTTTGGAGGGCTGCAGAGAGACACAAAGAGGAGGAGTTTGGAGGGCTGCAGAGAGACACAAAGAGGAGGAGTTTGGAGGGCTGCAGAGAGACACAAAGAGGAGGAGTTTGGAGGGCTGCAGAGAGACACAAAGAGGAGGAGTTTGGAGGGCTGCAGAGAGACACAAAGAGGAGGAGTTTGGAGGGCTGCAGAGAGACACAAAGAGGAGGAGTTTGGAGGGCTGCAGAGAGACACAAAGAGGAGGAGTTTGGAGGGCTGCAGAGAGACACAAAGAGGAGGAGTTTGGAGGGCTGCAGAGAGACACAAAGAGGAGGAGTTTGGAGGGCTGCAGAGAGACACAAAGAGGAGGAGTTTGGAGGGCTGCAGAGAGACACAAAGAGGAGGAGTTTGGAGGGCTGCAGAGAGACACAAAGAGGAGGAGTTTGGAGGGCTGCAGAGAGACACAAAGAGGAGGAGTTTGGAGGGCTGCAGAGAGACACAAAGAGGAGGAGTTTGGAGGGCTGCAGAGAGACACAAAGAGGAGGAGTTTGGAGGGCTGCAGAGAGACACAAAGAGGAGGAGTTTGGAGGGCTGCAGAGAGACACAAAGAGGAGGAGTTTGGAGGGCTGCAGAGAGGAATACCCTCTACAGACACCCCCTATGTACGCACATGAATACCCTCTACAGACACCCCCTATGTACGCACATGAATACCCTCTACAGACACCCCCTATGTACGCACATGAATACCCTCTACAGACAGCCCCCGTGCACAAATGACTGAAATGCCCCCTATAGTCAGCCTCTTACCACTCACATATATTACATCAATATAACCAGCAGACACATAGCCCCATAATGACATATTATAGAAATACTTCCTTCAGAGAGACAGGGCTGTAACTAGAAATTTTAGCGCCTGGGGCAGAAAGGAAAAATGGCGCCCCCTAGCCCTGGATCCTAAACCATTTTAACATTAAATATTAACTTATTGGCGCCCCCTGGGCATTGCCACAGACCCTCCAACATGGCCCATGCCATTAGGTACAATTGAATCCGCTTTTGAGCTTCCGTCACTCACCTGGTTTAAATGAATAACTGATATATTAAAAACAATTTGCCTCTTCAACAAAGGTGGTTACCATAGTAACTGACAGCTGGAAACTGAGGAGCAGAGTATTTTGGAGAGTTGGAGGGTATGCAGCCATAGTTACGATCCTGTAGAGAGTACCCCACCTGACATATATTACAGGAATACCTTCTACAGACAGGCACCTTACATACACATTGCAGCCATCTTAGATGAATGTTAGCTAGAATCTGATTGGTTGCTATGAGCAACCCCTCTCATTTTCCTTTCTAGACGTTTTAGACAGAAAACCTTGCTTGGGGTATCCTAATGTATATGATTTGATGTGTTTTGAAAACCAGGGATTTAAATCTTCACCCACAATGGGGATAAATGATCTTTGTTAAAAATATGGAACTTAAAATGCAACTTTTTTTTTTTTATTGGCTAAAATAATCTGTTGAATTTCCCAGGAACTCACAGCTTTCATTGAGCAAGTTGTGAATAAGTGGCATTCCTCAGTCACATCTGTAGCGGTGAGAATACCTCGTCGCTGTTTGTACGGCACAGATGTTTCTAAGAGAGTGTCTTTTGTTCTGTCACATCGTAGGCAGAGAGTGCTTTATAGGTGGCAGCTATCTGTGCTTATATCAAGTATCAAGGACTAACTTAATCCACATTACATTGGGAGCTTACCATGTGTTTGAGCCCGGAGTAAGGATCCCAAGGCAAATACTATGCTCAATTGTCCATTGTGTATATTGCAATGTGCTGAATAATGTACACATTTCAGGAGAGCTTTAATCCCAGAATGCAATTATTCAATTCTCAATAAACGCTGGAAACCTTTTTCCCCGCACATCATTCAACCTTCAAACTGAAATAATGACACGGACACTGAAATGGGTTTAAAATGGGGACGTAGGTTTATTGGGTCGTTTTTACAGAACCGTTTTCACGTGGAGTTGCGTGCGTATTTTTAGGTATGTTTTAGCTGCGCAGGCGTAGTGACTTTACGTAAGTAACGTAGAATATACGCACGGTAGTGCCTTAGGCACGGACATGTGAATCGCACCTGGGGACATACGTACAGAGGGGCGGGGTTGAAATACGTACCTGAAAAGTTACATGATGAAATACGTACCTGAAAAGTTACATGAAAGAGGGTGGGGGGGGGGCATATAAATGAGTCTTTGAGGGCGGGGTTACATAGAATGGCACGTACGGTGTACATATACGCACAAAGGTACACATGTAAAGTTAGCGGTGCTCTATGGAGTGTCATGGGTGTTGGCTTGCTCCGTGCGTGCGTATAATTGCGCACCTTTGAACAAACGCAGCTCTAAATACGGCCCACTAAGTGGAATGAGCTAAATTGATGTGGATATAGAATTTAGGGTAGAGACGGGTGGCATAACAAGTGGGGCGCCACCTCAGGAATCATAAAGCGACAACCTTGGTCATCGATGAAGGTGCCGCCACCACCCCAACCAGGTCCTCCTGCTCCACCGCTTCAATGTGCGCACCTCATCAGACCAGGACCCCGTCACGGGACAGGCGACCTAGCGTTCAATAGAAGGGTTCTAGGATGACACATCTCTACTGCCAACCTACGCCCCGTCTGAAAAGCGAATGTGACATGTTAGTAATATTCATCCTATCACATATTGTATGGGAGGGAAACACATTTCAAAAGAGCGGGAAATTTCTGTCAGAAGAAACAATTTATAATCTTTGTCACCTGACCTAACCCCGCCCTAACAGCCCCAACCAATCCCCAGCCACCCTGTGCCTATGTTCTAGAAAAAAACTAGATTAACGACGCTCGGTTTTCCTTATTGGTTTACTTGAGGGATCCCCCCTCCCCCCTTAATAGGTTGTCGTTCTGGCCGGCCCTATTGCGATAATTATACAGCCGCCAGATGAATGGCGATGAGGTCGGCAAATAGAAAATTGCTATAGGGCATGGGTACCTATATTGACCTGTTCCCAATAGTGACAGGCTGTGGTGGGCTAAGTTTAGGGTTAGACTCAAGAAGAGGAAGATTAGGATTAGGCCAAAACGGGAAGGTTAGGGTTAAGCCAAGTGAGATGGAGAATTAGGGGAGGGTTATGATATTAGGGTTAGGATAAATAAATGTGCTAACGTTGAGTCAGTCGGCTTAGCTTCTAAGTCCCATCCACCAGGTATCCACACCCAATTTCCCAATAAAGAGACTTTTGGTTGCAAAAAAGGACTCAAACGAGTCGTTATGTTTAATAACAAAATATAAACAGTAATAATAACAAATATGCATATATCAATAACAATCAAAAATATGCATGTATAAAAACATACCGGATGGTGGCTGAGGAAGGCCTTGCATAGTGAATAGCCACGAAATGGGGGCCTTAAGTTTACCCCACTTCCATTGGCGTCCGCCTTCTGCCTCGGAGAGAGTTTACGCTTTCTCCCGGTTAATCCCACTGGACACTGGTCCCGCCCATAAAACGTAACACGGTGCAAACCAGCCTAACATAGAAGAAGACTCCTCAGCTCAACCACCACCGTACCTCACGGGATACTCCCATTGCACTGCACTGCCCTCTCACCACCAGGCCGCTCAGGATCAACACCAACCAGATCCGATAGAAAACAAAACTCGTAAGACTCGTTCCATA
>WWET01001768.1:264397-285428 GCA_011038615.1 Limnodynastes dumerilii | reverse complement strand
TGATTCACAGTTGTTTTTCAAGTAAAAGGAGGTGTGTCAGGGCAGCCTCACTTTGTGGCAGCGCGGTGGCTCAGTGAGTAGCATTGTGCCTCACAACAAGGGTTGCCGACTCTCCCGGAATGTCCGGGAGACTCCCAAAGTTCGGGCAGTTCTCCCGGTATCCCGGGAGAGCCAGCAAATCTGCCCCCCTGCCTAGCCACACTAGTATACTATGGGGCGGGGCTTAATGACGCGATTTGCATAAATCGGGTCATTAAACCCTGCCCCCTGCATGCGTCGCTAGCTTCCCTCTGGGATCTCCTGGAGGGAAGCTGCCAAAAGTCGGCAACCCTGCTCACAGCGCTGAGGTCATGAGTTCAATTCCTGGACCAAGGCTTATCTGTGTGGAGTTTGTATGTTCTCCCTTTGTCTGTGTGTGTCTATGTCTTCATAGGCATAGCCGCTACATGATCAAGCATGCTGGGAGTTGTAGTTCTACAACACCTGGAGAGCCTCAGGTTGGCCATTCCTGTGCTAGAGGGATGGTCAGGCCGCAGCCTTGCATTTATTCTCGCTTGGACCTCTATCTCCCTCTATTGCAGTTGACTCGATCTCATAACCAAACGTGGCTTAGAGAAGTTTGTTTATTTTGCATACAAAAGATATACGAACACTGGAGCGTCTGTGTGTTTACTTTTCCATGATAGGACCTGAGACATAGCCTGAGGGCGGGGGAATCACACACACATTGTCCTCCCATCACAATGACGCCGGTCTTGAAGTCCAGGTGATGCAGTTAATTTGACGTCATACATAATGGTTGTAGTTATACGACAATTCCACTCTGTGTGGCTAGATGTCTGTCACTGGAAACAAGCTTAACCTAAGTGCTGACAGATGACACGTGAATTAGAGGGGTTTGAGAGCTACAGACCGGATACAGACTTTTGACTTATCCCTCTCTCTTCGTGTGATTGGATCGTACTCTGATAAGGTACGGCCATCCTACTTATAATAGCGACGGATCGGAAGGGAAGGTCTCGTGACCGGTCAAATTCCCATCCTTACTATACACTATGGACTCGATTCACATCTAAGAAGCTTCTGCTTCTTAGGTGCGGAGATTTGAGAAACGACCTACTACAAATGCATGGTAGGTCATTTTATGCAATCTACTTACCAGTTGTATATGTAGATTGCCTTCGTGTGGCCTTTACCAGACCGCATGGAGTAGTTAGGAAGAAAGAGGCGGCATTAAGCCGCCGCTGGGAGTGATTGGATAGAAGTGGGAGGGGTTTAGATTAACCGGGGAGAGCAATGTCCATGCGTAGCTTCCTTCTTAAGCTAGCGGGATAGTGCATCGCAAACGTAGAATGAAAATGCATGCGAGAGAAGTGTGAGTGTTAGCCAGTCACATGCAGACTATGCGCTCTATCCAATCAGAATGACCTAAGTGCAATCGTTCTTAAAGCACGATCTGATCCTTTCTTTCTGTCTTTATGCTACCGCCCCGATCGACTCATCCCCTAAGTTACCCTATGTTCTGCTTACAGCGTCAGTCATTTCACATGTAAATATCTCATGGCTCTCATCAAATAACGTTTAAGCGTTCTGCGGGACTTGTCAGCTTTACTTTCGATGGCATTATAAGGACAATAGATAAAATCAGCTTAATTTTGGGAGACTGTGTTCAGACTCGAGGCTTTCGCAGCTGTTGGTGAAGGCGCGCTGAATGGGTCTGCAGGCTTCCATTCATTCTTTCTGGGCCCATTAAGATATACACGGAAAATGGCCCATTCGGCTTTTGCTTTCCAAATGATTCTCAGTAACTGGAGCTTGTATAGAAAATGTTTTTCATTCAAAGTCAATAAGTAAACTGATCCCTGTTCCTGCTAAAGACGAGCTGCTATGAAACCACGGAGTTTGTTGTGTCCTAATATTTTATCGTTTAACATCGCAAGCACCGTATTGGTATTTATTTTATTTTTTTTATTTAAATTCTGCCACGTTGTAGAAATGAAAAAAGTGGATTTAGATTTAAACTTAATAGATCTTTTAATTAAACCAAAGATAAAGATAGGTTTAGTAGTTCCTATATTTCAAATGGACCTTTAAAATAGGTTGTGATTGCATAATACTTTGAAAACAAATGATGCAAGAATAAATATGAGCATATTAAAGAGTGTTTTAAATGACTTGTAAATATGTCAATTAGATGGACTCTGTAAATCGTGCTTTAGGAATGTTGACAGGCGGTGGGAATCCCCGCTACGATGGGTGGATTTCCGATGTAGAGATAGATGAAAGTTCATTTTCGTCTGTCCCTATTCTGAATAGCTGGCATTTTATATATTTTTTTTATTTTATGAATAGGTGAATGTGCCAATCGGAATACTCACCTATTCATTTTTGGCAGCGCTGCTGGACCTGCCGCACACCTGCTGCAGGAGAGGTAAGTAACCTATCCGGGGATATTTAGGGTTGGGGGAGGGTTAGGGTTAGGCTCTGGGGAAGGGAGGGTTAGGGCCATGAAAGGCGAGGGTTACGGTCAGGCTGTGGGGAAGGGTGGGTTACTGTTAGGCTAACGATTAGGGAAATGGTTGGGATGTCTCTTCGAAGCAGTTCAGAATTGGCTGAGAGAGAACAGCACTATCGAAATAGGGCCATTCACGCCCGTTGGCAGACAGGGCCACCATCAGGGGAAGATTGTTTTGGCCCAGAGAGAGAGAGCTCACCAGCAGCAGGTATTGGCTGTGGGGGACAGATAAGTCACTGTCACTATTCTGACCCATTCAGCTCAAAAGGAAAAGGTTAATGAACTCATGTACAAGACTTCTCTCGTGCTGCTGCCCTCCTCTGGAGATCTTTGCCCTGTTCTGTCAGACTATCCACCAGCCTGCAAAAGCTCCAAACGTGCCCTTAACACGCCCCTTGTTTAACGCAGACCGGCTCTCCTCGCCCTCATAACGCTTGTTTTACCTCATTTGTGCGGTCATTTTTTATCTTTGCACTTTTTCCAGTTTTTGGAACTTTTTTGTTGCCCTTGCACTTTTGTTTGGCCATTTGTTCTTGTTTTGCACTATTGTCGGGCACTCTGTTATATTGTACAGCACTGTCGAAACTGTGTGATACCTTATAAATAATGATTAATTTTGGACCAGATCCAGATTTAGTAGATGTGGGCGTTTTCCAAGTAAAGCATCCACAATCTGTATCTCAAGATCCATATTTCTATGCTGCAAGTCATTCCGACAACATGTTGGGACGGAGCACCATGCTTTAAACATGTCCTCCTGGTGGGAGGTATTCAAGTTGTACAGTAAGGGCTCAGTTCAACCCCTATGCACGATCGTCATATACACACTGGCCCTGTTTTAAGTGGGGCCGGAGCATACACGTTAAAGGGCGTGGGTTGCCTTTGCGAATGGCTCTTTTCTGAAAGGGCAGTTTTCTCGCAACTGGCTGGGAAATCGATTGCTTCTGCCTCGCAAAGGAAAAGCAATCGATCGACGGCAGAAATAAGATCCTGCTGCTAATGGTGGGTATGTACTTTATTCCCGATCCTTACCCTAACCTTAACCCTCTCCTCCCCGCAGCCTAACCCTAAGACTCCCTTCCCCGCAGCCTGACCTTAAGACTCCCCTTCCATTACCCTAATCCTAACCCTCCCCTTCCCTGCAGCCTATCCCTAAAACTCCCTACTCACATGTCCAGTCAGTGTGTATGCGGCATTGGGAGCGACTGCATTTCTGAATGAATGATCAGCAAACTTACCCATTCAGTAAAAAAAATAAATTGCAAAATAGCGCTATTTTCAAAAGAGAGACAGTGGAAAAAATTAGCTTTCGGCTGCCTATTTCTGAGAAAGTCGTTTCGTAGCCGCGACTCCACCGATGCTAAGGCAGCTGGAAAGCCTTAAGTATGAAGTGAGTAGTCTCGCCTTGCAGTTACGATAAATAGGATCGCACAGCGACCCAATAACGAACCTCGCAGACTGCGGTCCATTTGCATGTTACTAATAAATTACGATCCTGCCCATTAGTGCTACAACTATTAATAATATAATAGAAATAATAGTATAATAATAATAGGTTGAAATAATGACTGCGTCTATCGCCATTACAGAGGAGTTTGTAGCGTCGTCTATCTTTTCCTATCTTCTATTTTTTCATTAGAAGATCACAGAGCTCACAGCGCTTTTTCACTTTGTATCATTAGTTTGGCGTTTGTGACTTTACGTGGAATTACTGTCATTTTTCCGCTGCTCTCATCCGTAACTCTGGGGTACATACAATGTGATCTCACTTAACCACTGTCAATGTCACAAATTATTAGCGTCATGTCTCCTGGTAAGTGACATTAGCGTGCTAATGAAATCCGTATCACCTTGGCAGTTAACATATTTATTACAAATTGATGTTGATTTTAAATATTGAAGTTAATTATAGGAGCTGACACTGGCTTGCCTTCATTACCAGTAAAGACTCCAGTGACTGACATATCAAGGTATCATCCTAGTGAGCGCAAACTGGGTGAATGAGCTTTACATCCAGTAATTAGTGTCTTAAATTTTCTTTCATATTGTAAGCAGCATTCATAATATAATCTGAAGGCAGACAAAATGATGGTCCCTGAATAAAGTACACTGTGGGCCAGATTTACTAAGCTGCGGGTTTGGAAAAGGGGAGATTTTGCCTATAGCAACCAATCAGATTCTAGCTCTCACTTTCTTTTTACATACTAGAGAATGTCAGCTAAAATCTGATTGGTTGCTATTGGTAACATCTCCACTTTTCCAAACTTGCAGTTTAGTAAATCTGGCCCTGTGAATCCAAACGAATGGCTAAATATAGATTTTAATTATTATTATTATTATATGGATCTTGTTTTTAAGAAAAAAAGAAAATAATAGAAAATAAATACATAATAAAAAAAGATCATTATTTAATTAACACTGCATTTTTTTTTTTTACATTTTTGTTGGTAAGCCCATTATTTAATTAATACTGCATTTTTGTTTTTACATTTTTGTTGCTAAGCCCCCAGCTAGCTTCACTTTGACGTGACGTACCATAAGACGTTGCGAGTCGGATGTAGTTGAGGCTGATTTCCGATGCTGATAAAGCCGACAGCTAAAGGAAGCAGGGCGTGTGGGGAAATGGGCGGAGAGTTTGACCAAATATGTCCATTTGTGGGCAGAACCAGGGCGGCGCATATTTTTGAGATTCTAAATGTTGGGAGCCATGTTTGCTTGTATTTTGTAGACTACACTGTGTAAATGATAGCCATAGCAACCAATCAAATTCTAGCTTTCACTTAGGTAATGCAGCTTAGAAAATGAAAGGAAACATCTTATTGGTTGCCACGGTCTTCAGTTTTTCTCCGTCCCCGTCTATTTTCTGTCCTTTTATTATACTGTCACATCCCGTGGAACGTGGCGTTAGTGTTACTGAGGGCAAACAAGAGCGGGTCAGAAGCCTACGTGTTCCGTGCTCTATCCATTAAGGAAACATTGAGTGATGCAATGGGTGAAGTATTTTCTTTTATGTTGCGATGGACGTTGTTCACTTTCTATACACACAGAAGGTAGAGGCTGTCATTAGGATCTTGGCTTCGGTTTTCTCGTGAATAGTGTCATCTAGGAAAATCTTTGAAGTTTTTTCCAATAAAGGCAATGTTCCTCTGACAATGTTCAATAGCTGCTGACAGGAATTGTAAATTGTCTGTTTGACTCATTCATCTACGAAGGCCAATTATGTAACTCATCTGCTGCTTGTTACTTTTGAAACAAGATCAAATGCATGGTCTTCGTCTTGCAAGAATTAATAAGCATGATGTAATACAGGCGTGTGGGGGTCATCGTTTTCAGCCATCGCGGACTTAAAATGTTCAGCGCTTGTTGGCTGACTGTGAATGATACTCAGTGCAAGGTAATGAATTCATAGTAACCGATGCTGGACTGTCGTAGCCGGAGCAACGCCAGAGACTCTGTTCTAAAGGGCTTCAGTCTACAGGTTCCTTGAATACCATAGACCAGTGTTGGCTAACCTGTGACACTCCAGGTGCTGTGAAACTACGAGTCCCAGCATGCCTTAACTGCAAAAGCATAGCGAATATTTGACAAAGCATGATGGGAATTGTAGTTTCACAACATCTGGAGTGCCACAGTTAGCCAACACTGCCATAGGCCCTGATTTTTGCGTACGGGGCCACTGTGCATGTGTAGTCATGTAGACTACACAATTTACATAGTGGTCCCGTACGCAGATTACCTTTGTGTGGTCTTTAAAGACCGCAGGCTGTGTTCTAAGATCCGTTTTTTTAAAAGAACGCAATTATACGCACGCACGTAGCAAGCCTACACCCACCAACACCCCTGACACTCCCCTTTCACGGCCGCGCAATTGTAGACTTACACCTCCATAGAGCACCTCTAACTTTACGTGTGTACATACGTGTGTATATGTATTCTGTGCATGCGATTCTATGTAACCCCGCCCTCAAAGGCTCATTTCAATGCCTCCCCCACCCTTTTTCATGTAACTTTTCCAGTATGTATTTTGTAACTTTTCCAGTACGTATTTCAACCCCGCCCCTCCGTACGTATGTCCCCAAGCGAGATTCACATGTCCGTGCCTAAAGCACATGCGTGCGTATATTCTATGTAACGTAAATAAAGTTACTACGCATGCACAGTTAAAACGTACCTAAAAATATGCACGTAACGCCACGTGAAAACGGATATGTGAATACGGCCTCGCATGTTGTTTTTAAGGTAAGAGGAGGCGTCCCACGGCAGCCTCCGGGGTAAGTTCTATAAAGTGGGTGGGCGGAGGTATGTAAATTAGGCTGGGAGGGAGGGCTGGAGAACCTCTGTGCGTATTTTCCCTCCTTAAGTGGTGGTTAAGGGTGCCCTATGGCACTCGTGCCGTTAGTCACTTAAGAGCGGGGAGGGGAGCAGGGAAGTAGGCATGGATAGTGGGGTTGCTCACCTTCCCGGATCGATTGTTATGCCTCATGGAGGCATTAGCAATCGATAGCCCAGCCAGCTCGGACCTGGTTGGGATGGGAGCAAACGACCCTATCAAAATAGGGGACCCAGACTCCTTTAAAGACTGCGCGTACTCGATCTACGTACCGAAATGGCTTCTTAAGTGTGAATAAGGTCCGCAGTGTGTCCCCATCGGGCTGATATGCCTCACTATGCAGCTCAGAGGAAGCTGTAATCCCACAATGGTAATAAACCAGCAAATGAACATTTTCTATTGTGTAAATACATAATCATCTCCTCTCCCTGTTCAGTGGGAGGGAGGTCTTTGTAGGACGTTTTTATCTGCAGCCAGAAGCCGCGGCTGCCAAGAGTAGGAAATGGCTCAGGACTGCGAGGGTGTGCGAGGCTCGCAGGCCACCTGGAAGAGGTCCATGCATCTGATGAGTCTATCTGCTGGGATTTTATTTTTTCCAGTTTATGCAGTGAAAAGCAAAGTGTTTGTAAATATAAGGTCTTTATTTCCATTCATCTACGCACCTACTTCATTTCTGTCTCCTCTGCGTTTGGAAGAATGTTTTCACGTAGGCTTTATGCCTCCACATCCTGATATAATAACGATCGTCAAGATGTACGGGATGGCCATGCGATCCTATAGTCCGTGCAATGGAGGGGAGTATAATCCCTTCACACACGGTCCTTGCGTAGTCTGACACTACCATAAATCGTATTCACGCCCCACCAATGGAGCCTGTTGCTGCATGCTGCACTCCTCTCTAATGGGCCTCCGTATACGTGCGCAGGAAGCTCGGTACCTACCTTATGGCCATACGACAGTACTCCAATCCTGCTTTATTACTGGGGTAGGTAGCAAAGTGGATGTAAGTGAGGATAGTGCTGTAACTGCAGGGGGCGCTGCTACTACAGGGCAACTATGATGAGGGGGGTGTGGTTGGTCATTCCTCCAGCACCCTCTTTAGTTACATTGGGCCTCATCCAGACCTACGCTTAGTAAAGCAGAGCGTATCGGCATGTACTTCCCCCGACACTCTCCCCTGTCCCAGCGTATTTACCCTCGCTTACGCCGGCTGAAGGCTACTCTAACGTCAGCCGGCGTAAGCGAGGGAAAATACGCTCGGACAGGAGCGTATTAACTAAAACCCCTCCCCCTCATTACACTCCTTCCCCTGCCTGCCTACACTAACATTTGCGTAGTAATGGCGAGGGACGCCCCCTCAGCCGTTATTGCGCTGAAACTACGGACGCCCGATCCTAGATCTGGCCGGCGCATTTCAGCCGATCTTACGCTTATGCCCAGCGTATTACCGCCGGGCAGCGTAGGTCTGGATCAGGCCATTGACTCAGGTCGTCTCCGCTATGCTCCGTTAAGGGGTGGAGAAGATGGGGAGCAGAGCTGTTTGATCGACCCCCTGACGCTGATGAGGGGATTATTTATATCTGTTTGGCTCTTGGTATTCTTTGATTAGAAATTAACTTTAGGGGCTGAAGCCTCTCTGCAATCTCATGACTGTAACATTGGAAGGAAATTATTTGTCAACTTTTTATTTTCACCGCTCGGGGAGACACCGGAGGTGGGAAACCGCCCCAAGGCTTGTAAATATAAAACCCTTTGCGATGCAGTAAATTGCGTCATCAACCTCCTGTCCCTACGGTTTCACAATGCTGTGCGTAACATTGGACGATAGGGGTGGATGACACAGTTCGCATCTTCCTGCCCCATTGTGGACTGAATGGGGTGGCTTGCCCGCTCTCCACGGATGCCGGTATCCAGGACGTTCTGGAAGAGTTGCCGATTATGGAAAGGACCTTAGCACGATAGCATATCCTAAATTTAAGTGGTTGATAGACTTGTGGATTTAGGGTTCACTTAGTAAAAGCAGATCACCCCATGTTCATGCGTTTACGTCCATATATGCATGCAGAGTTATCGTTATTTACAACTCCGATCACCATGGAAAACTTGTGTTTTTCATGACGATCGTTACCATATCATTGAGTCACCGCCGGCCCGTTCTTTTGTGTCATAGCAGGGTTTGTCTCTCCGCTCCGACTGTATAAAGAACGGCATCTCAAGCATTATTTTTTTTGTAAATGAAATGTTGTCTCTGCTCGCATGTTGCTAGAAACCTTCCTGGGGGGCAGTTCACCACTTCGCCTGCCGCCGGTTTTCCTTTTTCCCCTTCTCCACAGCCTAACCTTAACCCACCCCTCACCCTCCTCGTCCCAGACCCTAACCTTGACCCTCCCCTCTCCTCTCCACAGCCTTACTTTAACTCCCACATCCCAGAGCCTAGCCTTAACAATCTCCTAACCATCCTTGTCCTTCAGCTTAACCTAAACCCTCTCCTCGGCCTATCTCTAACCATTCCTGGTCCACAGCCAAAACCCTTCCTTTTTCGCAGTCTAACCTTAACCCTTCCCTCTCCACAGCCTAACCTTAACAACCCTCCCATCCCAAAGCCTTGCCTTAACAATCCCTTAACCATCCTTGTCCTTCAGCCTAACCTTAACCCTTTCCTCAGTGTATCTTTAACCATTCCTGTTCCCAACCCCTCCCCTACCTGCAGCCTAACCCTAACCAAGCCAGGCACTTTTTCGATATAATAGCATTCGACATTGTACCCATTTCAGGATTTAAATATTCTTTTGGTGTTGGCGCTAATACAGCGGCAATGAAACTGTTGGCTGAATCAGTGTTAAAAATGGGCTGGGCAGTCACAGCGGCAACAGCATCCCAACCGGCCACGATACAGCCACTAAAACCATTTTAAATTTTACATAAAAATGTTTTGAATGGCTGCACCATGGGGTGTCCTGGAGCTGTAATGCCAACCGCCTCATTATCGATCCAGATCTTGCTTGACTTGTGTAACTATCTTCCATTTTAATAATAACTCTCAGGACATTTGCTTGATATGTCCTTGCTATCTGCGTATCCGTCCTGATTTCCGGCCAGATGAGGAATACAGGTTAGGAAGAAATAAACGGATGATTGTCGTTCACCCCCCAGGGCTGTATTATAACCGTTCCTGATCAGAAAAATTGTGAATGTAAAGATCTTCCCTCTCAGCGATCAATATGACAATTTATTACTATTATCATTCAGAGCCTTTGAGATTGAGGCGTAAATCTTCCATTCATGTTTTGTGTGAGGTTCTCAAGGCCGAGAAGGTCACATGATGAGGTTTTATATTTCAGCCTGTATGGTTTTAAGATCCAATATACGGTGAGAACGGTTAATCATGTCTGCGCAGATGCAATAAAAATGGTCACAGGCTGAGAGTAATATGTCATTCCCGGGCTCGATGTGTTATTTAAACTTGAATTATATGTGCTCTGTGAAGGGTCTGGTCATGCATGTAAGCCCAATAAAAATGTATCAGAAGCTACAGAGAATTTAAATTAAGATTCATAATTTTCTTGCAGTTTACGATTATACCGGCATTGATTTTCACAAAGGATGAATTGGATGGTTTTATGTATCTGTAATGGGCCATAAACGACTAGCTGTTTGATTATGCTTTGAATACACCTTATGTTATCAGTGTGTAACGACAAAGCACATATTGCACCCCCCCCCATATTATGGGCTATATCTGCTGTGATTTAACCTTCACCTGTTACCTCTATACTCCGCCGTTTTACTAACCAAGGGGTAGATCCAGACCTCCGGGCTGGTTACGTTAGAAAGTGTAGCGTATTTACGCTAATGTAATTACTATGCACTCCCCTCCGTCTCCAAAGTGCAATTACGGGTGTCGTATTGATGCCTGCCTCTTCGTTCATAATTACGCTGATGGTACGTCTGTTAGGAGTTACGTTTTGTGAAATGACGTCATCGGCTAGTGTAAATATGCAAGCGTACTTCGCTTAGGATCTAGACCCAATACAGTATTCCTGACTACACAGCATATCAAATCATTAGGGACCAGTGTGGTCCTCGCTACCTCGTGCCTCTAGTTCCAAGGGATATAATAGACTGATTATTGGTTCAGCTTCAACAAGTACTTTATCCCTTCTGCTACACACTAGTAGAGAGGTTATTGACCCCGTCATACAATAATCTGATTGTTCCGAATTCCTGACTGATTATCAGGGACAATATCATGTGCCGGGATAGATACTGGATCCAGTATCTATCTCGTATCTATGTATCTATCTCGTATCTATCTCGTATCTATGTATCTATCTCATATCTATCTCGTATCTATGTATCTATCTCATATCTATCTCATATCTATCTCGTAGCTATGTATCTATCTCGTAGCTATGTATCTATCTCGTAGCTATGTATCTATCTCGTATCTATCTCGTATCTATGTATCTATCTCGTATCTATGTATCTGTCTCGTATCTATGGGTCTGATCCACAACTATGCCCGCCGTACTAGCTAAAAAGCTGAAAAGCCGATCTGCGCATGCGATCGGGCGTCCGTAGCAGCAGTGTAATGACGCTGGAGGGGGTGTCCCCCAGCGTTACTACGTTAAGGTTAGTGAAGGTGGGCAGGGAGGTTGTTTAATGAGGGAGGGGGGAGGGCTTAGCGTAGCAACGCTCCTGTGCGAGCATATTCTCCAATGCTTAGGCCGGCTGAAGTTAGGGTAGCCTTCAGCCGGCGTAAGCGAGTATGTATCTGTCTATCTCGTATCTATGTATGTATCTATCTATCTATCTATCTATCTATCTATCTATCTATCTATCTATCTATCTATCTATCTATCTCGTATCTAAGTCTCTATCTATCTCATATCTATCTCATATCTATCTATCTATCTATCTATCTATCTATCTATCTATCTATCTATCTCGTATCTATGTATCTATCTATCTCGTATCTATCTCATATCTATCTCGTATCTATGTATCTATCTCATATATATCTTGTATCTATATATCTATCTATCTATCTATCTATCTATCTATCTATCTATCTATCTATCTATCTATCTCGTATCTATCTCATATCTATATCATATCTATGTATCTATCTCATATCTATGTATCTATCTCATATCTATCTCGTATCTATGTATCTATCTCGTATCTATGTATCTATCTCGTAGCTATCTATCTCGTATACATCCCTATATCATTCCCTCTATCCCTCCATCTCAGCACGGTGGCTCAGTGAGTAACACTATTGCCTCAAAACACTAAGGTCATTAGTTCAATTCCCAGACTGTGGAGTGTTTATGTTCTCCCTGTGTCTGTGTGGGTTTCCTCCAGGTGCTCTGGCTTCATCCCACATGCCAAAAGCATACTGGTAGGTTAATTGGTTGCTGATTAATTTAACCTTAGGGTGTGTGTGTGTATATGTCTGTGTTAGAGACCTTAGTATGTAGCTCCAATAGGGGCAGGGACTGATATTAATGTCTAATGTTCTCTGTAAAGCAATGCATGTAATTTGTGGCGATATATAAATAATAATCTAAACAATGGAGATGTTGTCCATAGCAACCAATCAGATTTTAGCGCTCACTTTCCTATTACATACTTCAAAATGTCAGTTAGAATTTGATTGGTTGCTATGGGCAACATCTCCACTTTTCCTTTCCTGCAGTTTATTAAATATTGCCCTATGACTGAAATGCCTGAATTTCAGTCATTTAGAGTCATCAACGATCTTCCAGCAGGTGATGCTTACAGTGTAGTTTAAGTCATATAATTTCAGTCATATAGACTCACCTTTCAACCCCTACTCCCCCCTGGATGGCGCAGTCTTCACGTTTTGGGTGTGGGGGGTATATTGCCCTCCCCTGACACCCCTGAATTCACTGGCCTACAGATTTTAACATGTGGTCCAACACAAGAATACAAGTCTATATATCAATATATAAGTATACAGGCTAAAGGGTTATTTGTTCAAAAGAGAATAATAAGGATTGACCATGTCTTAGAGCTGCAGAATTATTATTTTAAATGTTTATCGTAAGTAGAGAATTTTTAAGAAAAGCACCTTTTTATATTTAGTACATTTCAATCCGTGAGCTATAATATTCACATATATTTTCTGAGAGATTGTGATGGCTATGTACTGCTTTCATTATACTCTCCTGAACAATTTTTCCTTTGCTTAAAACCAATCTTTCTGACAGCAGAATGCATTTTAATCTTACTAATTACAAAGAATTATGAAATGAAGCATGACGAGAAGATACAAAATCGGTGCATTGTAGCAGACACCATAACTAATAAAATTCCATCCAAGTATTAATGACTATCTCTCACTAAGCCATTTATCTCTAATCAGGCTGCAAAGAAAGATTTTATACTATACACGGTTTTATTCCGATCTACAGATTGGGGACGGAAAGACAAAACAAGTATTATTTAAAGACTCGGGGACTCATTTTGCTGGTTGATTAGGTTTAATTGGCTTTTAATGTACTTTATCTGGTGGAGGTATTAGTGGTTGAGACACAACCACATCACCTACAATAATGAATTCTAGTTGTGTTTAAATGTTAGTGTTTTTGGTGAGGAGCTGTTCAGTGGTAAACGCTACTGGAGGGTGCCCCCTTTATATATTTTTCTTGGGTGGGAGGATCAAGTTGCCCCCTCTTCCCCCATTTTGACACCTATGATTAGGGGTCTAGTTATGGCACATACTATAATATAGGTAGTTTACAGTATATAGTATGCCATTCCCAGACCCCGAATATATCCCATTATATTATAGTATGTGCCATTCCCAGACCCCGAATATATCCCATTATATTATACTATATACCAATCCCAGACCCATAATATATCCCATTATATTATACTATATCCCAATCCCAGACCCCGAATATGTCCCATTATATTATACTATATACCAAACCAAACGTTACCCCTGTACCCATGACGTGTCGCCCCCTTCTCTCTTCAGCCTTAAATTTTAGTTTCCACCTGTTGGGGCTAATAATGAACTTGGCACAAGCTCGATGTCCATTGGTTAAGATGGACGTGCCCCCTCATACAAACCCCCTTCAGGATCCAGCGGCTTTAAGCTGGGGTCAGACTGCATGAAATGCCTTAAGAGGCCATATATTTAAACAACAATACGATTGACTTAAGTCCCGCTGAGCATGCAAGATCTATGATTTTCCACCCCCCATAACCCTGATAGATTATACACGCCTTCCAGGTCCAGCAACTAGAATAGCTGGATAGAAGTTTGGGGCGTTGCGCACATGATTTCAATGGACGTCGCTGATGGGTGAATCCTAAACTTTAAAAGAAATTTAATAAAACGTTACTTAAGCTTCTCCTCACGGTGCGCACTGTGGCTGTGGATGGCGCTGGGGAGACACCGCTGCAGTTCAAAGGAGAGGTCTCTTCACAGCCACTGATCGCACACAGTCAGCATCGCGCTTTTGTCCCAGTCGTTTCGGCAGGAGAGCAAAGCAGAAAGCGGAGTGACCTCACCTATAGATAAACTACCAGTTGCACATTCACGCAAATCCGATCCTCAGGTTCCAATGTCTAGTCATCATGACAACCTGGCGACTGGTAATTGTCGATCCCTGGTTTATCGTGTTATCTGCATGATAATAACTTAAAAAAGAAACCTGTAGTGTGCTGCGCATCGGGCTTTACACCTGCCATGAGAGCCCCGGTACTTGCTGAGCAGTAGAGGGTGGACATCAGAATTTAGGAGGCTGGAGGCTGCACATAAAATGAAGATTTTGCTCATTTTATAAAAAGAGCTGATGGAAAATTGAAGGCTACTAGACTGCAGGTGCAGGAGCATGGACGGAACACGCATCTCAGCTGGTCAGAGTAGCGCACTTTCATCCACAGTTACACAGTACCATCATTGACTGCTCTCCGCAGCGCCTGGCTACGTTTTTCAGGCCTCCTCTGATAGATCAGACAGAATGTGCTTTGTTCAGACTCCGGGACATTTATAGCCGGCTCTCTGTACTCATTAAAGCCCTACATTCAGTTCATGTGACAGCAACAGTTTGATAGTTTTATGACCCTACTGTGGGACACGGTGTCAAACTGCTTAATAAAATCTAGATAGATGATTTTTATGGTCTCTCTCCTCTATCAGCTTTGCTGGCAACTTCCACAGTAAGGTTAAAGTATGAGCCGGAGAACAGACTGTTATTCTGGTGTCTCCATATTCAGCTTTTATTTCATTTAAAATTCTCCTTCTGCATTTATGTAGAAATCCTTAACTTTTATGGGACATATATTTACTATACATATAGTACAGAGCTCGGAAATTCTTCCCATTCAAAAGTGGACCCTTCCCCTCTCTTTCTTTTGTGAATATTGAACAGAAATACTTGTTAAGATGATCTGCCATAGCCCTTTCACTCTCAATAAGAATTCCACTTTAGGGGAGCAGCTATTTTTATTATTTGTTTCACTGCCCCCCTCTCCTAGTTTAAATGGTAGAAGTGGGAGGGATTTAGACTTAGATTAGCCGGGGAGGACGGGGAGAGGCAATGTCCTTCTTAAGAAGGAAACTAGGCACGGTTAACTCGAAAGTGCCACAAAGTACCTAAAGGGGTGGGGGGGTTAGGTGCAGATCTGTCCACTCCTAACTTAATTGTAGCTGTGAATACTGTCCTTACACACTGTGATATACATCTAAAATGTGTAAATTTGCCCACTGAAGACTTTTCAGAGTTCCTATGTTACCCCCGCTGCGTGCTGATGACAAAGGCAGGGAAACCACCTGTAAGGTATCCACAGGGAGAACCTCTATCATTCCGCTTCTGTCCGTGTTGTCTTAGCAGGGGGGAAAGCGAAAGGTCACCCCGTGGACAAACCAGCTTCTCCTTCATGGTGCTTCGGTCCAACAGGTCCCAGTTTTAGTGGTCATGGTGACTAGTATTGGTGGAGCCCTGATTTTATATATATATATATATATACACACACACACACACACACACACACACACACACTGGCGATTAGAACATTTTTAAATAATGGGGAATTGGGATTTATTGCTTCTCAATGAAAACCAGTGGGAGAGAGAAGTGACGTTATGGCTCCCCTTCACTTTGGACCGGATTCACACGCTCTGACTTCTTGAATGCGGTCCTTTAAGTAATGATCTATATGCATGCATAGTGGGTCATTTCAGCAATCTACGATCCACTCACTTACATAGATTGACTGCGTGCGTTCTTTAAAGAACGCATGTAGTAGGTTAGGCAGAAGGAGGCGTGTCAAGGCAGCCTTGGGGAGGAGTTAGGAAGAATATACAGCCCCCATAGAGATTACAGTCCAACATATAGTCCCCATAGAGAGTATAGTCCCATATACAGCCCCCATAGAGATTACAGTCCAACATATAGTCCCCATAGAGAGTATAGTCCCATATACAGCCCCCATAGAGATTACAGTCCAACATATAGTCCCCATAGAGAGTATAGTCCCATATACAGCCCCCATAGAGATTACAGTCCAACATATAGTCCCCATAGAGAGTATAGTCCCATATACAGCCCCCATAGAGATTACAGTCCAACATATAGTCCCCATAGAGAGTATAGTCCCATATACAGCCCCCATAGAGATTACAGTCCAACATATAGTCCCCATAGAGAGTATAGTCCCATATACAGCCCCCATAGAGATTACAGTCCAACATATAGTCCCCATAGAGAGTATAGTCCCATATACAGCCCCCATAGAGATTACAGTCCAACATATAGTCCCCATAGAGAGTATAGTCCCATATACAGCCCCCATAGAGATTACAGTCCAACATATAGTCCCCATAGAGAGTATAGTCCCATATACAGCCCCCATAGAGATTACAGTCCAACATATAGTCCCCATAGAGAGTATAGTCCCATATACAGCCCCCATAGAGATTACAGTCCAACATATAGTCCCCATAGAGAGTATAGTCCCATATACAGCCCCCATAGAGATTACAGTCCAACATATAGTCCCCATAGAGAGTATAGTCCCATATACAGCCCCCATAGAGATTACAGTCCAACATATAGTCCCCATAGAGAGTATAGTCCCATATACAGCCCCCATAGAGATTACAGTCCAACATATAGTCCCCATAGAGAGTATAGTCCCATATACAGCCCCCATAGAGATTACAGTCCAACATATAGTCCCCATAGAGAGTATAGTCCCATATACAGCCCCCATAGAGATTACAGTCCAACATATAGTCCCCATAGAGAGTATAGTCCCATATACAGCCCCCATAGAGATTACAGTCCAACATATAGTCCCCATAGAGAGTATAGTCCCATATACAGCCCCCATAGAGATTACAGTCCAACATATAGTCCCCATAGAGAGTATAGTCCCATATACAGCCCCCATAGAGATTACAGTCCAACATATAGTCCCCATAGAGAGTATAGTCCCATATACAGCCCCCATAGAGATTACAGTCCAACATATAGTCCCCATAGAGAGTATAGTCCCATATACAGCCCCCATAGAGATTACAGTCCAACATATAGTCCCCATAGAGAGTATAGTCCCATATACAGCCCCCATAGAGATTACAGTCCAACATATAGTCCCCATAGAGAGTATAGTCCCATATACAGCCCCCATAGAGATTACAGTCCAACATATAGTCCCCATAGAGAGTATAGTCCCATATACAGCCCCCATAGAGATTACAGTCCAACATATAGTCCCCATAGAGAGTATAGTCCCATATACAGCCCCCATAGAGATTACAGTCCAACATATAGTCCCCATAGAGAGTATAGTCCCATATACAGCCCCCATAGAGATTACAGTCCAACATATAGTCCCCATAGAGAGTATAGTCCCATATACAGCCCCCATAGAGATTACAGTCCAACATATAGTCCCCATAGAGAGTATAGTCCAACGTACAGTATAATACTTAGAGTATAGTCCAATATATAGCCCCCTTAGTTATTTCTCATCATTGTAGAACCAGTGAGCAGTGTGTTACCATATAGCCCATAGAGATTACAGTCCAACATATAGTCCCCATAGAGAGTATAGTCCAACGTACAGTATAATACTTAGAGTATAGTCCAATATATAGCCCCCTTAGTTATTTCTCATCATTGTAGAACCAGTGAGCAGTGTGTAACAGTACCATATAGTGGACCTTATGTGTGACCATAAACAGGATGGCAGCCGCTCTCCTCCTCCCTCCACAGCCTCTGTGTGACCATGTGTGCAAGCGATGGAAGGAAGTTTACTAAGCGATCACAGCTCCGTCCACGGAACGGTCAGGGAAATGAGCCACGTCCTGCTTTTATTCTCTCCACTTCACATATAATCCCAGAGGATACAGGGTGACTGCCACTGGCTGACTCCTGCTTTATCTGCGCTACTTTCTTGAAGTCTATTGTTACCCGGATTTAATGGAAGCTATAAATATACTTCTGCCCTTAGATACGTTTTCTAGTAAACAAATGTCTTACAGGACAGTTTATTTGCATTCTTTTTTTTAATTATTATTATGATGATCTCATCTTTAGGTGTTGTTTAATTCCGTATTTGGGAATTCTGGGCCTGATGTAAGCCCAATAGTGCAGGGAAAAAAGAGCCTGGCGCCGCCTAGCTATGGCGGTCTGTGACCAAAGCGACGTTGGACCTGACTGTATTTGCACATGGGTCCAGTATCAAAATTAGAGTCACCTCTGGAGAATCACCATGCAAATAACGGTTCTTTTGGGAGCAGTTCCAGCATAGGATTTTCTCTGCTCCCCGCTCTGTGTGTCCAATATTTTGGCAAATATTGTTACCCAAAAGAAAAATCTGCTCAGTGGGAACTCGCTGCCCGAGGGTCCCTCTCAACTCCTAACTCTCCTTTACCCCCCTCCCCCATATCCACACCCCGTTATGCTGCTTTTATCTCCACAAAATAGCTCACATCAGACCCTTCTTAACCACAAATGGCACTAAAATGCTCATTCACTCTCTCGTTATCTCCCGTCTGGACTACTGCAACATTCTCCTCTCCGGCCTCCCTTTGGTCCATCTCGCTCCCCTACTACATGCTGCAGCCAGACTCCTCATCCCCTCCCATCTCTTTGCTGCCACCTCCCCTCTCTGTCTATCTCTATACTGGCTTCCTGTCTCTTTCACAGTTCTCTTTACAACCAATAAGGTTCTCTCCTCCTCTACCACCCCCTACCTGTCCTCCCTTATCTCCATCCACACTCCCTCACGACCCCCCTGGTCTTCCATCTATTGTTGCCTCACCTCCCACCTGTTAACTACCTCTCACTCCCGCATCCAAGACATCCAGTGCGATCGCCATGGCCCCTTTTCAATAAACGTTAATAATAATAATAATAATAATAATGGAAAGGATAAAGTGACTTCAAGTTTGAGTTCTGAACTTTTTCCATCATGGACCAAAATGTTGTCATTCAAATCACTTGTTATTTTAGTTTTAATAAGCCATAATTATTTTACCCTTTACAAGTGAAATATGCTGGTAATGGTCATTTTTCTATAAATATATACATTATTGGCTATTTGGGACTTATGCTCATAGCACTTAAACATGGTCATTATTTGGTTTAATAGCTGGTTTTGAGTCTCAGCCCGCGTTTTAAGAAATCTCCGCTTCATATAACGTTGTAAATATAATCTTAGTAACCTTTTACACACTAGTTCCCACTGAACGATGACTAAAGAAAATAGCAGCTTAGAAATCCGCGCCATTGAAACGCTCAACTTAAAAAAATTTTGTCGAAAGCAGCGACAAGTGTGTCCTAATGAGATGCAGCCACACCCCCAGCGTTGGAGGATAATAACGAAGGTCAAAAGTTAGATGCTGTCTGTTCCTCATCTACTTGGGCCAATAGGAACCCTCCCCTCTCTGCAGCCTAATCCTAACCATCCCTGGCCCTCAGCCTAACCCTCCCCTCTCCTCAGCTTAACCCTAGCCCTCCCTATCAAGCAGTCGAACCCTAACCAGAACGGAGACCTGGTCGACACAAGAGCATTCGATATTGTACCTGTTCCGGGTTTGAAATGTTCCTTATTAAATAGGTGTCGGCAATAATACAGCCACAGTTAAGCTTTTAGCTGTATCGGTGTTTAAAATGTTTGTAGTATGCCAGTGCTTGCTGCCAGGTTTTGCTGGTAATTGTTCCTTTAATCCTTATCCAAACAATAGACGCTGGAGTGCAGGAGGGTGCCCTCTCTGCCATAAGTCTCCTTTATGTTCCTGATGAGTTGGCCCCTGTACTAAAGACACTTTTTTGAGACCTTACAAAAATCCTCCTGCACTTTGTATTAACTTTTGCAGCCAGTCTCTTAATCCATGGTCTGTGGGATGAATGAGGTGGAAACGGGAGTACATTATTTTGGCTTATATTAGAAGGATGGTTTCATGCTTCCTCTGCGTGTTCCAGGCAGGAACTACATATGACCTCCTGTGTTCATCGTTATTTTTATGAAGATATATGGAGTCATTTATCACAGGCCAGAGGTGACACAAACAGCAGATAACCCAGCGCCTGATATATTCCTAAAGTGACATTTCTTGTTATTTAACACAATATGAGGGGGTGAAGGTTATCACTGGGCACAGTGCCTAGAGCTGACATCATCCTCTCATATTTCTCCTCGTACATTTCTGCCTATTTAAGTTGTGTTTTGTTATTTGGGACTATGTAAAAGTCATGAGAAATTAATCAGAGGAAGCGCATGCTTCATGTCCTGAAAGTCATCTTTTCCTTTCAAAATAAACGATATGGAACGGGATAGAGACTTGGGGCCTGATTCAGACTTAAGAAGGAGCTTAAAATTAAGAGAGGAAAGTTACTCCTGGGATAAACCATGTTGATTTCAGGGAAGTCATATTTTATCTGTTGCAAACAGTATTAGAGTTGAGAGGTGATGTTTCCTATCCCAAGTCTAAATATCAGTGTGATAGTAATGCTGGTCAGTATTTGTGTGCAGTAAGCAATTCAAAGATATATCCCTGCATATAAAAAATACAATTAACCTGACTCCCCCTGAAATTGGTCAGTATCTGTGTAATAATATAATAATAATAATAATATAATAATATTAGAGATGAGAGGTGATAAATAACAGTGTAATAGTAATGCTGGTCA
>WWET01001768.1:212955-226787 GCA_011038615.1 Limnodynastes dumerilii | reverse complement strand
TTATTTTATTATTATTATTATTATTATTATTTCACAGATACTGACCAGCGTTACTATTACACTGTCATTTACTAGGAGACATCACCTCTCATCTCTAACACTGTTTGCAATAGATGAGAATTACTACCATGTAAATCAAAACGGTTTGGCCCAGGTGTAAATTTACACCCAATTTCTTCTTACTTTAAAACTCTGGATCTGGTTCAATACTGTTATACACCATGGGCCAGATCCACAACAACGTACGTCTCGCAAACATACGTCCGCCAGATGCGTAGTAACTAATTTACGTAATCTCCGTATCGTTGCGTTACACAGATTGCATGTATATGCGGTCTTAAAGACATGCGTAGTAGCTATTATCGGCACCTGGCGGACATATGTTGGGTGACGTACATTGTTGTGGATCCGGCCTCAGATGCTTTTCTCTTACCTTCCAGTCACATGCTGGGTCTGGGTTTAGCGCCTTGATCCATCTCTCTGGGTCTAGACACCTGCTGAGAGATAGAGACGGACTGAGAAGTGAGAGAGACAGCTAGGTGAGAGATAAGAGATACTGGCTGAAGAGTGAGACAGCCATAGGGATGCAGAGAGAGAGACAGCCCAGGCTCAGTAGTGCTAGAGACAACTATGGGCGCTATTTACTTACTTTTACGTACGTTGCTGAATGCAGGCAGCCTCATTCACAGAATTCACTCATACTCACCCCTCCTGCGAGGTCATGGCTGGACCTCTCATTCATATGAAGAGTGAATGAAGTCCTACATATGCACAATGGGCCTCATCCAGACCCACGCTGGCTGCCGTTAAGACGCCAGCCAGCAGCGTAAGATTGGCTTAAAAGCCGATCTGTGCACGCACCGGGCAGATGTTGCCGACGTAGCTATGGCAACGACCGATCGTTGATTGGGGCGTCCGTAGCAGGGCCGTAGTAACGCTGGAGGGGGCGTCCCCCCAGCGTTACTAGGTTCAGGTTAGTGTAGGTGGGCGGGGGAAGGTGATATAATGAGGGAGGGGTTAGCGAGCATACTCTCCTGTGTGAGCGTATTTTCCTTTGCTTAGGCCGGCTTAAGTTAGGGTAGCCTTCAGCTGCGTAAGCGAGTGAAAATACGCTCGCTCAGGGGGAGTGTCAGGGAGAGTGCACGCCGATACGCTGTGCTTTACTAAACGCAATGGGCCTGATCCAGACCTATGCTCCTGTGTGTAGCGTATAATCGCCGAACGTACCACCGATGCACGGCAATAGGCACTCCCCGTGCTCGTACCTAGTTTAGCTTCCATACCCTCTGCAAACCCTACCCTAACTTCTGTGTTCGTACTCGCGGCCATCCGAACGTTCAATGTGTATTAACGACGCTTAGCACGCCCATACTGAACAATTTAATAGCCTCTCCCCGCCCTCGGTGCGTGGTTACGGCTTTTGTATGGCATGTACGCCCCCATGATCGGTAATACGAAGCGGTTATGATTAACGCCCATACGCAAAGATTTTCAGAGCGTAACATGAGCGTATCATCCGCCCCACGCATGCGCAGTAAGTACCAATGGCCGTTTTTACGCTTACGATCAGCGTAAAACCGCATCCCAGCGTAGGTCTGGATCAGGCCCAATGACTCTGAAAAGACCCAACACGAGAAACACTGCGCATGCGCTCTGAGTCTGACTCGTCGCCCAGTCAAGTTAGTTTAAACTTTTTTCTGTCTTTCTTTCCGTGGCGACCCATAGTTTGTAAATATGAAAAACGTTAATTCCCATGAAAATGGACATTAACGCTTGAAAATGAAGTTAGTGAATAGAGCTCTATGAGAGTGACGAGAGCCAGGAAGATAATTCAGACAGATATGATGAGAAGTAAGAGAGAACGAATCTAGAAATAAGAAAGAGAGAGAGAGAGAGAGAGAGAGAGAGGTCTTTTTTCTCTCCCATCCGCCAGCTTTACATGGACCTCTATCTCTCTGTTGCATCCATTGCCTCCGTGTTGCATGCCGTTTGTCATCTGCTGAAGACCTTGCGTTCTTATCAGTGACCTTTCCTGTCCCACGATGACCTTCCTCCGCATCTCGCCCATCGCTCCCGCTTCCTGAAAGACCCAACGTCTCTGCTCCCAAGGATGCTCTCAAAAGAGAACCTCACAGAGTCAGACGGTTAAACGCCTCTCGGACGCGGTATTTACACTGTGCCAGTTTGCAGGGTCCGCAGGGGTCTGAGCGTGTGAATAATGTAGTCCTCCCTGGTGCCTGGCGTATTGCAATATGGTTCTGAATGACATGTGGCTCTCTGGAAATGGTTCTGCAGGTGGTGACCCAGACGCTCTCTAGGGTGGTACATAAGCCTTTATACTGTTTAATATTGCAAAAAAAATAAAAATACAAAAACCAACAACAAAAAAAAGTGTTTTCCGTACTAATGACACTTGCTTCTTCCTTCTGTCCTTCAGAAGATGTCATGCAGCGTGCAAGCCAGTGTACATAGCCATCAAGCACGGAGGTGGTTGCATGTATGTTAACCCGCTTCTATTTTATTGCATTGTCTTATCTAGTGCATGCATGGATTTAATTGCTTATAAAATGCTGCTGACTTAACTGGCTGGTTGGAGCGTAACAATGGGCCGGATCCAGAACTACGTCCGTCTTCCATAGACGGAGCTATTATACGTAATCTGCGTATCGTTTCTTTTTATATACGCAATTTACATATCGAAACGATACGCAGATTACGTACAATAGCTACTACGCATGCGCAATAGCTACTGTTTACTGAACTACGTCCGTCTATGGAAGACGGACGTAGTTCTGGATCCGGCCCAATATGTCAGTTCTGTGTGCACAAAGGTGTGTATCTGTGTATCTGTGTGTGTGTCTGTGTGTCTGTGTGTGTGTGTACATGTTATTTTTAACTACCGATGACACGAGTCACAAAGACCTTTTTCCAACAATAGTGAAACTCTCGGAGTAACGTCTATGAGGAACTGAGAGTATTATCTGTTATACTTTACACCTGACACTCAGGGGACTCAAAAAATAGCCATCCAGTAAATTTTCCACCACGTTAAGCTTTTTATTGCATTCTTCCCCGTCTATGTTATTTTTTAAATTTGGCGTGATGGCTTAGTCACATGGCTCGTTCACCGAGCGCTTCCAGTGTTTTCTCCCGAAACTGGGCTGGTAACCACAGCGACTAACGTGTTTATAAGCGGTGAATGTTCTGAGAATCTGAGTGTTTGGCCCTCTCAGAACTCAAGCGCCGGGGCATTCTGAACCTCATGTAGGGTTGGAAAAAATTTTTTTGCGCTTTAAGTGTTTTTTTTAGTGCTTGCTGGTCATTTTTAGCACAAGTGAGCGGTCTTAGCCCATTTAAGCTGTTCTAGAATCTTTTTGGTTGCTATGGGCAACATCTCCACTTTTCCTTTCCTGCAGCTTAGTAAATCTGGCCCTTAGGTTGTTATTGATGTGCAATATTCACTTGCAAAATATTCTGTCGCGGCACTTTTTTTTTTACGACTTATCAGCTTGCACCTGGTCGTATGTACTTTACAGATGGTGGCCAACGTTTCCTACAGTTCTGGCAAAACTCCTCATCGCACGCTAATGGTGTATGTTTGGGGTGTGCCTGATTTTGTCGGCAAAAATATGCACAGCATTGGGCCGTCTATGTCCTAAATCCTAAAAGGATCGCACTTTTTATATATTATAATATTTTCTTTCCCTCCGTAAAACTTTATTTATTTTTTTTGAGTATGTTTTACAGTTGAACAAAGAGGGAGCAGCGATCTGTTTCAGCGATCTGTTTCAGCGATCTGTTTCAGCGATCTGTTTCAGCGATCTGTTTCAGCGATCTGTTTCAGCGATCTGTTTCAGCGATCTGTTTCAGCGATCTGTTTCAGCGATCTGTTTCAGCGATCTGTTTCAGCGATCTGTTTCAGCGATCTGTTTCAGCGATCTGTTTCAGCGATCTGTTTCAGCGATCTGTTTCAGCGATCTGTTTCAGCAATCTGTTTCAGCGATCTGTGCTTTGGAAAATAATCCAGGGCCGTATTCAGAGAACCGTTTTTGCGGGAAGTTCTGTGCTAGGCACGGACTTGTGAATCACGCGTGAGAAAATATATACGGAGGGGTGGGGTTGTAATCTGTCCGGAGACAGATATGTGAAAGTGGGTGGGGGGAGGCATTTAAATGATCGTTTGAGGGCGCGGTTAGTTAGATACGCACGTGCGGAATATTATATGCACGGAAATACACTCTTAAAGATACGGGTGGTCGAGACACTTTTAAGTTAAGGAAAACCCGTCCGTGTGAGGGGCGTGTCATGGGTGTGGCCTTGCAACGTCCGTGCGTATAATTGCGAACCTTTCGCTGACGGATCTCTGAATACGGCGCCCAGTCTGTTTCTTTGTTTTCAAGATAGAATTTCAGACAAAAGTTCGCTTTCAAGATTTTGGGGTCTATTTACAAAGATCCTTTTCATGTGATCGCAAACCGGCACTATCACATAAAAAATACGTTTTCTGATTTTTTTCTGACGTCGCCATTAAAAACTTTAGTTTCCATGGCGATGCATGTAAATATTGCATCCGCTCACCGGCCCATTCTCATTCTTTTACACTCCCGGCGTAAAAATAACGCCAACTCGGCTCCAGCGATGTCCCCATATACCCCTCTTTTCCTCATCCTAATAGTTGTTATTAGGGGGATGAAATGGGGGGGTATATATATTGGGAGACCGCTGAAATTCATATATAAAGTAAAAAACACATGTAAAGTTTTAAAAAAAAACAAAAAAACTTTATTTTTTAATAAATCATAAAAAATGTTTTAATGATATTAAAAAAAAAAACAAAAAAAAAAGGGAGAGAAGACATTATTAGAATTACCTGTGTGGGCGACTCGGGTGACTGACGATGTACGTTGTTTTAAGAATTGAGCTACTGCGCATGCATAGTAGCTTATTACGCGTGCTCAATTCTTTAAACAACGTACGTAAGTCGAAAACTACGTAACTGTGAATCCAGACCCTAATCTTTAGAGGTGTCAATGGTTCGTTACACTTGTAGACACATTCAGGTATTGCCATCACGTCATTTTATTATATGTTATGATAGGTGCTGCTCTCTTTTTATTATTGTATGGTGAATTCTGTCTCCACTCAGCAAATATAATGCTGAAATAATCTCTGACGTGGAGGGTCCCTCCTAGATAATAATCTAAAGTGTTATTCTTCATAATCGCTCGATCGCATTAATGCAATAACTGACACCAGAGTTGGTGGAAAGGTTAAAATAAAACTGTATTCCAGTCTGTCACCTGGTGCAGAAGAGAGACCATTTCTTCCAGAAATACACCCAAATTTAGCTAAAGTCTAGCAGGACACCCACACAGGAGAAACTTCCTTTAAGACCTCTTTACTATGCAAATTTATAATAGGTATAAACTATCCCCCATTATCTGTAACTACTGCTTTCTAAGAGCGTATAGAGGAGGGGAAGTCCAGGGGCAATCATAGGATTTTATAGGGGGTTTCCATATTATCTATATACATATACACACACTGTACCATATTGTTAGCTTATGTCACATGGTAGTGATTTAGGTTCACTATATGACACTATCTCCACCCTTCCATACCATGACAGCAGCTGCTGTCCCTCACTTCATTATCAGCCCCAGAAATTCTTGTATATAGTTATAAAGTTTTTATAAACTATTTACTACACTGAATCATAGCGGTAACTCTCCCTCGACTCCCCGAAGAGCAGCTGAGCTCCCTGACTCCCTAAAGAGTTTGGCAATCTCCCTGATGCTGATTCAGTTCCATTGAGCCATTTCCATAGAGGACAAGATGTAATCAAAGACTGGCCATTATCTAAGACTACATGACTTTAATAATGGAGACAGGAATGAAAAATACACTCTGGTCTCTTGTGAATCAGCTGCAGTGTCACCTACTTTTATCTTCTCTATAAAGATGAAGAAGTCAGCGGATCCTATTCACAGTCTCCACGATAATACTAAAAGGGTTTATTCACTGACAATATAACAATCTATAAATACTGATGCCGCCATTGTTACTGAGAAATAGTGTTCCTGGCAGCGCTAGACACACCCATGGGTGGAGCTATTCATAGGACATACCCTTTTGGCAGTACAAGACACATCCCTTTGGTTCAGAGCCCTGAAAGTACAAATGCAGTCTCCCTGATATTAAGTCACAAAAGTTGGCACCCATGCAGTACATTAACTCTAAAGGTATCATTTTCATTTAGGATATTACAGAATTAATCAAGAAGTATTACACTAGTTTCAATCTTGTATATCACAGATACAGGTAATCTTACTGATTGACAGGTGAGTGACAGTAGAGATAATTCATATAGGAGGACTGCTGTGTGACATAGGGAAGAAAGATACCAGCAGTCTCGAAGGGAATCTTACCCTGCACTGATGTACATAGTTCAGTGTCTGTGGGTAGATGGTAGAGGTGCGGTTCTGATCAGTCACTCTCCTCCGTGGTGGTTGGGAGAGGGATCGAGGTACAGGAAGGAGAGGGAGCTGGCTGGCCACAGGATGTTGTATACTGACCACTAGCGGACAAAATTGAAATACACATAAAACCACAGAATTATCAGAGAGGAATATTGCTAATCTGTCCTCGGGGATGGAGGGTTTATTCCAGGCATTCAGAATCAACCCCTTTGAAGCACCCCTGAAATCCAAGGGGAAAAGGACGTGGCGGAGCAATTAACTTCCTTAAAAGAACATTCCTTAAAAGAATATACATTCCTTAAAAGAATATACTGCTCCAGTTACCCACCTCCATAACCATTCCCTCTCAGTCCTTCCTATTTGCCAAACACACAGCATAACATACTATTGACAATTGACCCACAGATTACTTGTCCAACCGTTTTTTATTGCTTAATCCCCCTTGGTCTTAATAGACAATTTGTTCTCTTAAACAACAGTATAAATATGTAGTGAGAAACATAATAAAAAAAATAAAGATTACAACAATAGACGGTGGTTGGGACAGTTTTACATGATGATTATAAATACAAAGAGTTAACTTAAAACCATATTGAGAGCATGCCACGACGAATAAAAGCCATTATAGAAGCCAAGGGTGGTCCAACCAATTACTAGCCCTTATGGACCATGATGATGTTGCAGATGCCCTCTGCCTTAAATTAAGTACAATACAGTGTGTTTTAATATTAAATATTATTCTCATCTTACTGTATCTGTCATGTTCCATTCATACCTCACCTGTGAGTTAATGAGCTAATTAGAGGGGTGGGGGTTATCTCCATGTGGAGAGGGTAAAAATTCCTCTGTATTTTACCAAATTTTAGATGGTCCCCCACTGGGAAAAATCTGCTGCAGGTAGAGGGAATAAATGTTTCTTAATGACATTTATTATGATAGGAAGAATGACACTTTGTCTGAGCTTAGACTATGAAGTTTAGGCAGAGCCATAACTCTCCTCTATATCGTGTTTTTTTTCTCTCTCTCGGTTATGTATATTTAATGTGTTATAGAACTGCTGCTGGGGTGTGGAGTCTCACTGAGACCTGATTTTCACTGTTGCCCCAAGTGGTGGAGACAGGCTTGGCTGCAGACTCTCAGCAGGTCACAACCCCAGAAGGCTTTCCCAGGTGTAGCTAAACGTGTTTGGTTATAGGAGAATTGTGAAATGGGCGCAACAAGAAAATTAACCTCAAATACCTACATAAACTAGAAAGCAGTCAGTATACAGAACACAGAGTAGCTGGTTCACATAGGCACATGGAGGTTACAATCTGAAGACTGGATTACACACACATGGCAGGAAAAGACAAAATGACCAGCGGCCGGATTAGTGAGAGGCCGTCCTTTATACTTACCGCTCAGGTGCTCAGTTTTCTTTAAATAATCAAGATAGACCCAACAGCAGCCCCTAGAGGCAGATAAAGAAAATGTCCAAGGGCCAGATTTACTAAGCTGTAAAAAGGAGAAGTGGAGATTTTGCCCATAACAACCAATCAGATTCTAGCTGCCATTTTCTAGTATGTGATAGTAAAGTGAGAGTTAGAATCTGATTGGTTGCTGTGGGCAACATCTCTACTTTTCTCTTCCCGCGGCTTAGTAAATCTAGCCCCAGATATTCAGGAGGCACAAATGTCCAAGATTACTTCTAAGTGTGGACAGGAACACTGCAAGTTCTGATAATGTAACAATAATACAGCAGAATAATTAGCAAGGACACTTTAGGAGAATTTGCAATGTGCATTCTGCCATAATTGCTCTCTGAGTAAGGTAGATATATTTTACCAGACAAGATGGCATCCGTATCGCTACAGCTGGGCTCAGATAAAGCTATTCCAGCCATGATGCATATTTCATGACATGGTAGGGAAGCTAGATTGAAGGCCATCATTAAATCATTAAAACTTTGTTTATTTACCATTTAACAGCTGCTGGCTTCCTGCAGAGATCAGACAATGGAGCTGACATCACCCATTCAATTCGGATCTGACATCACCCATTCAATTTACAGGATGAGTTACGCACTCTTTCTATAGGACATTGAATGGGTGATGTTGGCACCACTGAGTGATTTCTGAAGCCCTATTCAACTGTTCCCAGCAGGTGGTCCCATCATACAAGCAATTTCCCACCATGTATGGTGGACTTTTCCCTGTTATTGGGAAATATTTAACTGAACACCACTGTAGGTTGAGCTTGTAATATAAACTTCAATTTTGCAATTTTGTATAGTCCATTATATAAGCTAATATATTAATTGTGTTCAGCTTAGCAATAGACCTACCGTATTTATGGCCCAAAATTCTCTGCACATCCGAGGCGTGTGTGTGTGTGTGTATTTCTGAATGTTACATAAAGATTGCTGTTGAGTATACATGTAGCACGTGTATATATGTATTCATGAGAATGTGTATTTACTTTGCGGAATGGATTTGTATGCTTGTGACACAACGTGTACATGGTAACCTAAGTAGTGTATTTGACATATTAAATCATTTAATATTATATTATGTTACTGTACAAAATATTATATTAATGTATATTATATTATGTTACTGTATATTATATTTAATTATATTATATGTTACTGTTCATTATATTAATGTATATTATATTTTGTTACTGTATATTATGTTAAAATGTATTCTTTTCTATTATGTTACTGTATATTCTATTCTATTATGTTACTGTATATTATATTCTATTATGTTACTGTATATTCTATTCTATAATGTTACTGTATATTATATAGTATTCTATTCTATTATATTGTGTTACTGTATATTATATTATATGATCTTATATTACTGTATATTATATCCATTTTTTCTGTCCTTTCTCTTCTTTCTCTCTAGAACTTTGGAGAAGGAACTCATTATGAACATATGACAAGCAGGGACCTGAGTTCACATGACAATCTCTCCCCACCATTTGTCAACTCCAGAATGCAAAGTAAGTGACAGAACCCTATTGTCACCTGATGGACGTAATGTCAAACAGGCCGGGGGTGACCCGCAAATCCTTCTGGATCTTCAGTACTGAGGGGGTTGTGCAATAAGCTGAGACTTCAGCATTATCTACCACCTAACCCACAGGGATGGGATGTCTAAGGAAGGGGTAGATCGCAGGGGTAGATCGCAATAAATGATGGAATATAATGCTTGGTATAACTAGTAATTCCCAATGTCAGGCCTTTATAAGATTGTGGTCTTCAGAAGAGACAGGGCAAGAGTGTGGGCTATGGTTGAGTTGATGTGAATGCTAATCAGTGGCAAACGCAGGATTTTGAAAGGGGGGTTTCCAATGCGTGTAATACATGTGGCGTGCATTAGTATACCTCTCAACATTTTGGAGTCCGAAAACTGGACAAATAAGCCCCTCCCCCGTCCATGCTCTGCTCCCGCCCCCACTGTCATGCCGCAAAAGGCAAAATGACCCAGTGTGTGTGTGTGTGAGTGTGTATGGGTGTGTGTGTGTGTGGTTCTGTGCAACCAGAAACCCCCCTGGGGTGTGCCACTGCTATTAGAGTGTGGTTTGGCTTTGGACCAATGACATTGGCTGTGATATCCTTGGTGCACCTGTGTGATTACATATAGGAAGCGATTGGACTATTTAGTCTTTGCACAGTCTCTAATGGATTTATGTCCTTCTGGAGATACGGCCTCCAGAACTGACCCCAATATTCCAGGTGAGGCCGCACCAATAACCTATAAAGTGATATCACTACTTCTCTCTTTCTGCTACTAATTACTCACCCTATACAACCAAGCATCTGACTGGCCTTTCCCATTGCTTTGTTACATTGCTTATCTGCTTTAAGTTCCCTGGAATAATGACTCCTAGATCCCTTTCCTCACTAGTAGTTTACATTTGAGCGCTCTTAATCCTATATTTAGCCTTTGAGATATTGAGACCCAAATACATTGTTTTGCATTTTTTTGGGTAATAACCTTTAGTTGCCATCCTCTTGTAGTTGGATTATGAATATTTCTATTGGGAAATGGTACTTATAACAAATTGACCTATTTAGACCGTTCCCAATAGCGCATTGTGCTGCCGTGGGTTACAAAGACGGTCTGTAACGGGCTGGTGAAGGTTAAGGCTGGAGGGCAAGGAGGGCTAAGGGTAGGCTGTTAGAAGGAGAAGGTTAGGGCTAGGCTGCAGGACATGGAGGGTTAAGGCTAGGCGGATAGAAAGGGAGGGTTAGAGTTAGGCTCTGGAACATAGAGGGTTAAGGTTAGACTGTTAGAAGGGGAAGATTAGAGTTAGGCTGAGGGTCATGGAGGGCTAAGGGTAGGCTGTTAGAAGGGGAAAGTTAGGCTGTGGGACATGGAGGGTTAAGTTTAGGCTGCTAAAGGAGGGTAAGAGTTAGGCTCCGGAATATAGAGGGTTAAGGTTAGGCTGATAACAGCACACCCCACACACAATAAATGTAGCAAAGCACATGATATGACTGCTTACATGTGATAGGTTACATCTTACCTATACTTGATATCCAATGCAATATATCAGACCGATGTCCGATTGACTTCTCTCTCTTCTTTTCTTCTGTCTCCATTCTCCTGTCTTCACTCTGGAATTTTGGCTGTACTGTGTGTATGGAGCATTATGCTTAATGTTCACTACATCACGTTGATAATCAGGTCAATAGGAAGAAATGTGATCACAGTCATAGAGTAGTGGTGGCCTTGGCGAGATGACACATTTTCTATGATTGGCAGGGCTCTTGAGGACCAGGCTGGTGGTGTTGTCTGAAGGTGTTAGGAAGACGATGTGATGGAACTTTTATAACTCAATTTTTTTTTTATTAAAAAGGCACAAAAGTTAAAACCCAATTTGATATTTTATTGTGCTTCGAAGTATTAACTATTTTGGTTTCTTAAGTGCAGTTACTGAATACTCCTGGGGCCAGATTTTCTAAGCTGTGGGTTCGGAAAGATGTTGCCCATAGCATCCAATCATATTCCAGCTGACATTCTCTAGTATGTCATAGGAAACTGAGAGCTAGATTCTGATTGGTTTTTATGTTTCATAATTGTTATTGTTTATTGCTATATCCTTGTACTTCACATGTGAGTAAATACAACCAAATAGTTATTTGCGTTTTCAATATGTGTCGTTTTTATTTTTATATCTACTGTAATACATACAATTTATTTTACTGGTAAGACGCCGTTACAACCAGGGCCCATAATAGAGCATGATGAATGTCATGGGCCGATTTATTGGAATGCTGACTCTCCTGCTGAGTCCCATCTGAGCCTAATCTACATCCCTCCCTCCCAGCCTAATCCAGACCCTCCAACATGACCCCCTCCATTCAGTACATAATACTCTGCTCCTGCTCTTCCTTCCTAATCTCTGATTGCAGTCACCTGTGTCACACACCTTTCTATTCAAATAACTAGTATAACACAGGTGACTGCAATCACCTACACAACATTGCACGCATCCGTCCCTTCCTCACCAATGAAGCTACTAAAACCCTTATCTACTCTTTAGTCATATCACGCCTCGACTACTGTAACCTTCTCCTCATAGGTCTCCAGCTCACCCGTCTTGCCCCCCTTCAATCTATACTCCATGCTGCTTCCAGGTTCATCTTCCTCTCGCCCTGCTCTACCTCGGCCTCTCCACTCAAACCCTCCACTGGCTTCCTGTCCGCTTCAGACCTCTCTTTAAACTCCTTATCCTCATCTTTAAGGCCATCTCCTCATCCACTGCTCCCTACCTCTCTTCCCTCATCAACATGCACACCCCTTCCCGCACTCTCCGGTAGGTTGCTCTATCCCTGATAACCAGCGCTGCCTGACCTCTTTACTGATTACCACATCTTACACCATCATCCAGGACTTCTCCCGTGCTGCATCTCTGCACTGGAATGACCCCTCTTCTTCAGTCAGACTCTCCCCCACATTGTAGGTCTTCAAGTGATCACTCAAAATGCCTGTTCAGGCTAGCCTACCCCTCCTCCACTTAACTTCCTCACTGCATCCTTCATCTCTCTCTTCTCTTCCTTCACACTCTCCTCCGCTCACACCAGCAGTCCACTTCCTTCCCCCTCCTTATGTCTTCTGTAAGTTCTTCCCTCCCACTTAGTGTTAGCTCACATAAGCAGGGCCCTCCATCCTAGTGTTGTTCCTTCCTCTACCACTCCCTCCTCACTTCGTACCCTCTTGTCCCCCTCTGCTACCCTTTTACCCAATCCCCACCTTGTGGCTCCTTCTCAACCTCTCACAACTCTATCCTCTGCTACCTGATCTTCCAAGCTTGACACTGTGCATTTTGCCTTGCATTCGGTGCTTGCTTCACTTTATTGTTTTTCTGTGATATTTTTATAGTCATATTGTATTTAATATATACTATGCTGTCCATCCCTACCCTGTATGTCTGTACTGTATTTTGTTGTATTTTGTACGGCGCTGTGGACACCTTGTGGCGCCTTATAAATAAACGATAATAATAATAATAAAATAACAGTTATTGAGATCACCAAAGATGAACTCACATGTTGCTGCGCTCATGAGAAAGATATATCCAGTCTTTGTCAAAGCTAAATTAGTCCAGATAAAGTCCCAAATACAATAAATCCTTAGATGTTAAACAGTCTTATTAGAAATACAATTGCTAGTATTAAAATAAAGTCTGATCATATCAGTAAGCCGACGATGAGTGTTTGCGGCATGTACTATGAACACAGTGAACAGCTGATGGTCTGACTCACCACCTTGTAGGTTCTGGAGTGTTGTCAGTTATTAGACGCTATTCGGGACCTTCGTTTCCCGGAACAGGTGATGTGTTTCCGTTCTTACTTGTGATGCCAAATGGATCGTGATGGTTAGTGATCCCTTCTCAGTAGAGTTGCGGGCGTCTGTACTCTCACTGCCGCTTTGATGTGTCTGGATCTGCAGATGTTTCTCTCCTCCTTCCTCGTCTCGGCGGGATCCTTCTCCTTGGGTCTGGACCGTCGGATAGGGGTGGGGATTTGCAGATGGGTACCGTGCAGTGGATAGAAAGAAAGGCGCCAAATCTGGTGAAGATAACTTGATACACAAATATATTCATTTAAAAAGTGAATACAGAATATTTACATTTCATTATGACATTGGGGTAGATCCAGAACTACGTTTGCCGTGCGCGTAAATTCGTTACACTCCCCTCGGCACACCCCTTGCACGGATGTATTTTGTCAAGATACGCTTTCCAAACCCTACCTTAACTTTTTCCAACGTAACCGCAGTCATACGCACATGTACGTATGGGCTGAACGAATTTACGCAGCTAAGTACGCCCATACTGTACACTTTAAATACA
>WWET01001768.1:181239-192933 GCA_011038615.1 Limnodynastes dumerilii | reverse complement strand
ATGGTGATTTGCGCACAGTTTTTTTTTTATTTGCCTCCCCAAAAATAATGGCGCAGCATCTTGTGTGTGCAGTCATTCTTCCCCGGTACCTGAGGCTAAAATATTGGTATGCAAGCAGGCTTACTGTGCAGGCGACACATGCTGCTACAGTGTGCAACAATGCAATTAGCCGGGTTAACCCATCAAGGTCCAGCGGAGACAGTCGGGTCGCGCAAAGGATATGAGATATTGCAACTTTATTTAGTGTCTTACTGTAACTTTTTCTGTACACATATATCGCATCATATAGTTTAGGCTGCATGCATGCGTTCCTGCTGTGAGAGTTTGGTTTATTTAGTTACACCGTTAGAGAGAAGAAAAAAAGATGACGTCTAAATACTGTTCTAGGTGAGATACCAGTTGTCAGAACAGCAAAATAGAGAACCCACGTGAAAAGCACAAAGGAAGTGACAACGATTTGCAGGAAGCTAGATGCCAGCCAAGACATGGAAGGAAAGATCTCCTATTGTGGGGGTTTTTTTTTCTTGGAAAATCAATGAAGGTTTCTTAAAGCGTCATCTTTTTCTTAGATGTCGAAATATTGATGTCTTTTTCAAACACTCTCTGGAGGTTGCAAAATATAGTTGCAGTCACACAGACTTGCAGCTCTCTTGTCATTTGGAGATTGGATTGGGACGGGGAAGGGGGGGGAGTAATTACAGTACAAAGAGGTGCACTCCGATGTCCCTCTACTCACTATGGCAGGATACGCACTTAATAAGTGGAGACAAAGGGCATTTAAATTTTACAGTTGGGGTGGACTTAAGGGCTGCTGATCCGCACAGGACTATCTCTTTTCCACTGGGCACGATGGACACAATGGGCAGGTGCCCCAGGCCCCACAAACCTAGGGGCCCTTGAGCACTGCTACCCGACCTCAACAGTCAAGGCATTTTCAGATTGACTGTCCTAAAAATCAGAAGGCTGGCTGGACATACAAGAAGGGGACAGAAGGGCTGGCTGGACACACACAAAGAGGAGGAGTTTGGATGGCTGTAGAGACACACAAGAAGAGGCAAAGGTGTCAAGGAGGGCACAGTGTGAAGGTAAAGGGGTCACAGGGGCCCCTGTGTATTGCTTTGCCCAGGGTCTACGTTGCTGTTAAAACAGCCCTCGAGTGTGACTAAAGGCTGCCTTATGGTGGTGTAAGTCACTTAAACTCCGCACACGAGAGGGCAGGGACGGGGAGGTTCACTCTCCTCTTCCGCGTGGACTGCCCGACCCCCTGATCTAGTCCTAGATCATGTGTCATGGGACTATGGTTGCTGTGGTATTCTACAGATTGAAAAATAATAGTTATATGGACATACAACCAAATAAAAAAAAATGATAAACACAAATATTGTTATAGCCACAGTGATTTATGGAAAAAGAAAATATATTTGAAATGAAAAACACCTCCTCAAGTAACCCGAAGCTACACATTGCCTTCAAGCCTTTCTTTTCAAAATGCTAATATATGAACTGAATAAACATGTAGGATTAGAATTAGTGTTGGAGACAGGAGAAAATGAGCTTAGTTTCTAGTTAAATGCCCACTCAAGGAATCACGGAGATAATTGAAGAGGAGGAAGGCTCAAGCGTCTTAAGGTGTTCCCCCACCAGTTATCTCCCCCTTGGCTTCTTCCCCGATACACACAGCACTCATCGTAATGGAAAATGCACCCTAATATTTGTGTTGGACAACAAATGCCTTTTGGGTGAAAGGTGAAATTCTGTATTTAACACGTAAAATAAGTTTACACCTAAAAAGTTCACTAGAATTACTTTTAGACAGGGTTCAATTTTTTCTTCATTTTTTGCAATCTAGGAGCCAGACCAAAAATGAAGGAGTTTGTTTATAAATGGCTGATCTCTTCACAAGTTATCGCAACACATGTAGGCCTGATAATCAGAGCGTTTGGTCTTCCTCTTAGATGGGTGCAGGGTGTTACGGAGATCGCATAGTTATCAAGCAGTGTGTAATTAATGTTTATATTCATAAGGTTGACTGTTATCTTGTCTGCACCCAATGTCTCACAGGTTCTTGTTCGATCAGACAGTGCTGATTGTTGACAACCAGGGGCGGATTGGCCATTGGCAATACTGGGAATTTTCCCGGTAGCTCCTATTTTATTTGAAGAAGACTAGGATGTTGGCTGTCATGGTTGGTGGTTGCTAAAATTATGTCTATGTAGAACAGAGATCATTAGGATGCTGTATGTATTGGGTGGTGGTCACTAGGATTCTGTATGTATTGGGTGGTGGTCACTAGGATGCTGTATGTATTGGGTGGTGGTCACTAGGATGCTGTATGTATTGGGTGGTGTCACTAGGATGCTGCTATATCGGGTGGTGGTCACTAGGATGCTGTATGTATTGGGTGGTGGTCACTAGGATGCTGTATGTATTGGGTGGTGGTCACTAGGATGCTGTATGTATTGGGTGGTGGTCACTAGGATAATGTATGTATTGGGTGGTGGTCACTAGATGCTGTATGTATTGGGGTTGGTAACTAGAATGCTGTATGTTTCTGGTGGTCGGCAGTGACTACCTGAATTGCATAGAGGTCATTATAAATCTCCTTTATTGGATAATACACTTAATTGGCAATACATAACCCTGTCCCCATATCATTTATTTTGCTCTGCCTTTATTATATATTTCTTTATTCTGTACTAATCCAGTTTACATATATATATATATGACATTATATACTTATTTCCACAAATAGCCGTCCATCACAACTAGTGTAGAGATTTAGACTTCGAGACGTTTCCGATGCCTAAACGTAACTAAAAAGAGGCTTGTTTATTGTGATTAGAACTGTTATTGAGAGTTAAAGGACCATATAGGAAAAGTCAATAGCTTTAAATATAAAATTATCACTAATTTAAACAATTAAAAATTCAATAAATAAATAATAAAAATTGCTAGTTTTAAAAATCCATTGACTATAAATTTAATGTTTTCATTTTAAAACTACAATTCCATTAAGAAAAATGACTGTTCATTCTGGGTTGTCATGCTGACCACAGTCACATAGCACATGAGATAGTGAGTGAAGAGGCTTTGGAATGCTCGTCTGAGCTCTCCTAGAAACCCCACCCACAATCACATGACATAGACAGAGATGTGTACATGAAAGTAGGAGGCTGTAACAGAGTTGCATTGTAAATAATGTCTGTTTAACACTACTATAGATGTCACCCTTATATTCTGTAGCAGAAAACTTTTGCTTTTGGGTAACGTGAAGACATTTTTGAAGTCTTAATATGTTTGATAAGGTACACGCAATTGCCGACTCGCTGACATACATAGCAGCAGTAATTGTTTTCATCGCTGTTGGCACAAACCACTTAGGATGATAATACATATTAATGAACAGTAATAAGCCGCATTGCAAACTCCCTTAAATATTAACGTCACATTACAAATAAAAACCTACTTCGGCTGATGGACAAGACCGGAGCAGTTGTAGACCTGAACAGACCATGTTGCAATGATTGGGGTGCAAATTCATTTGAATTATTTTGCAAGCAGGGAAAATATTTTGCCTTTGCCCATACAACTCACATACTGCATAGCTTTATGTTTAAACAGTGAATTAGAGTTGAACTGGGAAACATTACCATTCAACTCTAATTTTGTTTAAAGTTGCTTTTCCCAGCAAATCCGCGGGTCAACCCTTGCACCTGTTTTGCCCATACTCACACCCTATCAGCTGCCTCGTGTGTCATTTTTTTGGCTTGGTTTTGGCTCTGTACTCAACTAAAGGTATCGTTTCTGCCGAATGCCAAACACATGGCACAATACCACTAGAAAAATAACCTAAGGATTATGTGTGAAGTCTAGTGATGATTAAACTAAGCTCCTTAAGAACTCTTGGGTACCTGCCACCTATACCAGATGCGTATTCGCTCTCTTTTTTGTCTCAAAGGAAACCATTTCCATCACCTTGTGTTATGATTGGACTTCCTTGATTGTATGGTGTCAAATAAACCCCATTTTATTGGCCAGGTTCACTAAGCTGCGGCTTTGGAAAAGTGGAGATGTTGGCTATAGCAACCAATCCGATTATAGCTCTCACTTTCCTATTGCATACTAAAGAATGTCAGCTAGAATCTGATTGGTTGCTATGGGCAACATCTCCACTTTTCCTTTCCTGCAGCTTCATAAATCTGGCCCTTAGTGTGTAAAACGTGAACTAGCGGGAGCCATTTAGAGCCATTTACTTCTACATTTTCCAGGCTTTAAGCCTGGAGAATCATGGGGGCTGACTGAGGTAAGTGTGCAGCCTGAGATTTACTCCTCACCCATCTGCTTAGGGGTTATAGTTGCAGTTATAATTGCCCCCACTGGGTCATTTCGGGTCTATAAAAAAAAAAGGTAAAATAACCTGTTTTTTACAAAGTTTTTTTTATTTTTTATATGACTACACCGTTCCCCATATATCGTAAATGACTCTGGCAGAACTGATCGCACCGATTACTAGGGTATTAATGATTTCTGATTCTGAGCCTATTAACTTTTATAAATTTCCTTTATGTAAAGTAAAAGGCTGAATTATAATGCTATAATGTATGGACACAGCTATACGGAGGTCATAGTTATACCGGTCCGGATTCACAGTTATGTAATTATCGTCTTAAGTATGTTTTTTAAGAATTGAGCTACTATGCATGCACGTACGTAAGGAGAAAACTCCGGAAATGTGAATCTGGATCACCATTGCCTACTAAGGACGTTTTATTGGCGGGACATTTCCTCCAATGAAATGGAAACAATATTGAGTAGTGCTGTGGTGTTCTCTGTATGTGTTCTCTCCAATATGTCATGCAGGGTGAATGTAATAATAATGCCAGCCGTCTGAGAGGATTTACTCATGTACTGTATTTCCCCATGTATAACACGCTCCCTTGTATAAGACGCACCCCATTTTTGTAGCCTAAATTAAAAAAAAAAAAAGAGAGCCTGACACCGCTGGAGAGACAGCAAGGTTCAATGTTGCATCCCCTGTATAAGACGCACCTGATTTTTAGACCTATTTTTTGTCTAAAAAAAAGGTGCATCATACATGGGGAAATACGGTAAATACTGATTTCTGGGTCATGATGCCCTATGCAGATATAACAATTCTTTACAAACTCCAGTGAATCCACCTGTTGACCTGGGTTCATTAGGCAACGGGTGAGTAATGGTGATATATGATGGGTTGGAGTGAGCGTTACTGCATTTTGTTTAAAGAAAAAAATATTTTTCTTCGGTTTTTAATTAAATATTTAAGTTTTTTTCCATTTGCAAGGATCGAAACGCGTGCACACACCACTCTTTCATTAGGTTTTAGATCCTCCTGATCCAGACTTTGGTAATGGAAGTGTTTCTAACGGGCAGGCGGGAATCATACAGGGTGTATGCTAGATAGGCAAGGGGAGGAAGGGTAATTGTACAGTAGAGGCTGGATTAATTCAAGTATTAAGGTAGGCTCCTGTGATTGTTTGGCCCGTACATGCAAGGTGAGAAGCCTCACCTCACACACGGCAGTCAGGGCCGCTATCAGGGTGCAAGTGCTGTGTTTGGAGTCCCAGGCCCAGAGAGAGATTTAGGCCCACCAATACTCACCTCAGCTCCTCAGAAGCAGGTATCAGCCTTAGGAGACAGATGAGTCCCTGTCACCAGTCTCCTCCCACCAGTATCTGTTGTTGGACAGCTGCACCAGGCGAGGGCACATCAGTGGGTCCATTCCCAAGGAGGGCTTCTTAAAACCAAGCCTGCACATCGGCCCATTGTGAATTTTTCCTGTAGGACCGTGGTGCTTCACCTATATGTGATGTCATGTTGTGTGTCTTCACATTGGGGGGGGGGTGCTGTGGCCTGGTCCTGAGCCCCACAATTTCAGGTGGCAACTCGGAAGGGAAACACCGGTGATCTGATGATGTTATTGCGCTCAGGACATCGGCCCATGGTTTGTGGAGAGCATTTTGTTGATTCTATGCTCACTCTACATGTTCTTCTTATCGCCTTCATACAGTTTATCCAAATAATTCATTTTTATAGCATCAAATACTTTACTTTTAGGCCTGAGAACCTGCGGCTGTCCAGGTGTAGTGAGTCCTATCACGCGTTAACTACCGAAGCACAGCTGAAACCTAGCAGAGCATGCTGGGAGTTGTAGTTTCACAAGACCCGGAGAGTCACAGGTTGCCCAGGACTGCTTTACTGGGATGATGACCTCACCACCGCCAATAGGTCCATGGTGAACAGCGAGGACTGTGGGGGTTTATCAATGGCCCCAAAACTTTCACTTTGATCTCCCCACCATGATTACTGGGGGCGGAGATGAAACATAGGGAAGGCTGTGGGAGAGGGTGTGTTTGGGATGTTTAATGATATCTGTTATATGGGAAATAACATTAATAACACAGCTGACATTTCACAAAAACTTCTTACCGTTATTAGCTCACTGGGTGTCACTTCAGCAAAATCCTCATCCTATGGCAGTGAATGACAGACATTGTATTGACCGGGCATACGGATAGGGTGAACCCTTGAGTCTTGAGTAGGGTTGCCGACTTTTTAAAGACTTTTTATGTTTCTCCTGGAGGGAAGCCATAAATTACTGCAAGGGGTGGGACTTAATGAAGTGATTTATGCAAATTGGGCCATTAAGCCCCACCCTCTCTCAATGACTCATGTAATCTCTAGTGTTCCAGGGGATGGGCGGGGCTTGATGACATCATCAAGTCCCACCCATCTCTAGTAATTCTAGGGATTGCAATAGAGATGAATAGCTGGTTGGGACTTGCGGGAGATTTTCTGTCTTTTTCGGGATAGCGGGAGAACTGCCCATATTTTGGGAGGGTCAGAAACCCTGGTCTTAAGTATGATGCTAACACCCAAACTCCAGAAGCATTACATTGGTAACATGGGACTGTATCCAAAATTGATAACAGTGTGCGCAGTACCATTATATCGCAATAGAGTGCGGCCAATCAATGCTGTGATCCACGTGGATCAGAGCCCCATAAGAGATGGATAGAGGCATGCAAATCGCACGGTAAGGGCTTGGGATACTTAAGGTAGGGTCCAGGTGGCAGATACACAATCCAGACGTAGGAGGGGGGAGGGGATTGTGGGTCACAGTGGAGTCCACCGTACAGGATTCCAGGTAAAGGATGAATCCGGGCCATGGAGAGAAACCATGGACTCCTTAGAATCACTGCGTTCCTATAGACTGTGGCCCTTCTTGGAGTCATTGCTGGGCTGCAGTTGCAGAGTCAGTGGTGTAAATGTGCGCACAATACGTGGACCATTGATGACTCAGCGGGAGGTTTACTATTCATTAGATTCAGCAGAACCTATGGACTGGATCACACAGAAAGTATCTGCACCTAATTCCCCCGCTCCCCTCCCCCGCCCCCGTATTTATGTGCCTGGTGACACGAGCGAGGAGGGAAAATACGCACGTAGATTCCCCAGCGCTCTCTCCCAGCTAATTTACATCCCTCCCCCCACTTTACAGAACTAACCGTCGCCACGCCCCCTCTTACCTCTTTAAAGACCGCACATAGGACCGGATTCACAACAGCGCATATTTATACTTCCGTGCGGAGATACTGCGCATAAGTAGGATATCTAGGCACGTAAGTATAAAAATGCGTTGCTGTGAATCCAGGTCCAGAGTTAATATCCGGACGGAACACCACATGCAATTGCGTAGTCTATATGCGTGGTCTACATGACTACACATGCGCAGTGACTCCGTACGGAATAATACGCACCTAAGAAACATCGGCTTGTTAGATGTGAATACGTAAACCCAGGTTATCCGTTTCCCACCTTGTCCATCCAGTAAGACCGCCATAGCTTCTGTTTACCCCTTGGCTCTCCAAAGCCTCCTCTCTAGCTGCTATGTCCGATGACCGGATGCAGAAGTCGGGGGTACGACAGGATACTAATGTAATCTGGATGCGTAAATCTCGAGTGCAATCGCTCTGTACAATCTCAGGTATAAAACGAGTACCTTACATACAGTATGAACGCGTATCTTACGTACAGTGTGAACGAGTACCTTACGTACAGTATGAACGCGTATCTTACGTACAGTGTGAACGAGTATCTTACATACAGGGCCATGTGCGTAGAGGTTAAGGGCACAGATGCTTTGTACATGTGAGGGGAATACACCATCCTTGCATGGAATCTAGAATCACACGGTATTATTATTATTATTATTATTATTAATACTTATTTATAAAAATGCGCAAAGGAGGTGACGCAAACACTGACAGACGAACTCGCTGTTGAAGCCGGTACCGACTAATCGCCACTACTGTGTGGGACGTTTTAAGAAGTGAGGGGGCCCTTGTGCAGGATTTGTACTTGGGCCCCCATCCCCATCCCCTAAGGCCTAGATCTTGGTGCAGAGTGTGTGCCACGTTTGCCCCTTGTTCTGAGGGGCCCGTATGCAATGCACACCCTGCACCCATTATTGCTGCGCCTATGGTGGGAACTCGGGGAACGCTAGGGTTCAGAATGGCTGCTCCATAGGGATGATATCTGTGGCGGCTTTGTCATCTGTGGGTTACAAGAGTTTCCAGTGTAGAAATGCCGTTTATTTGACTTTGCCTTTGTTATTGTGCTTTTCTGTGACCTGTTGTCTTCTGGACCAGAGCCTGTAACTCTGTATTTCTGAATAATTATAGCTAGATTTTCATATCTTGCTGTCTCAAAGAACATTATTGACATTTTGAACAATTAAGGGCTCTTATAACAAACAATAAATGTAGTTAGAATCCCAGACTGCCGCGATGCTAAACAATAACAGCCTTTTCCCTGTGACCTCTAAATAAGAAAGATTGCATTGTTCTCCGACTCTTAGAGGAACAATTGCGCTTACAAAGCAATACAGTGAGCTATGACAATGGGGTGAGGAGTCTTAAAATAGAATTTACAAGTTAGTGTGGAATAATGTGCTATTCTGATGTGTAATCCTGTCTTAGTCAGATGGAACAGCTTCTTCCTGAACAGCTTCTTCAGCAGCTATTTCAGTGCTGAAACTTTTTTGGAATAAAGAATATTTCAATATCAGGACAGGACAATGTTGAATGTTCCTATTTTGACAAGGTACCTGTTGACGCTGGTTAGGATTAGACTGCGGAGAAAGGAGGGTTAAGGTTAGGTTGCGGGATGAGGATGGTTAGGCTGCAGAGAGAGGAGGGTTAAGGTTAGGTTGAGGGATGATAATGGTTAGGCTGCAGAGAGAGGAGGGTTATGGTTAGGTTGAGGAATGATAATGGTTAGGCTGCAGAGAGGGGAGGGTTAAGGTTAGGGTACAAGCAGAATTTTAGTGCCTGGGGCAAAAAGGAAAAATGGTGCCCCCGACCCTGAATTCCAAACCAATTTAACATTAAATATTGATTTATTGGTGCCCCTCTTAAGCTTGATGCACGGAGCAGCTGCCCCTAGCGCACACCCTTAGTTAAGGCCTTGGGTGCAGGATGAGGATGGTTAGGTTAAGGCTGTGGGAAGAGGATGTTTAGTGGGTGCAGGGTTAGGGTTAGGCTGCAGGATGGGGATTGTTAGGGTTAGAGAATAGATAAGGTTAGGTTATTATAAAGAAAACGTACCTATCGCCATTCAACTCTTTGGAGACAGGGCAGTCGCTGGAACGTCCAGCAGTTGTCTCCTCTTTGTCGCAACGTGATCTGTCGAAAGAAAGATCATCGGATCGAGGAACCACACAAGGATCTTGCATAGTAAGGAATGCGGCTGCGCTTATAGGTTGTAGAAAAAGGACGAAACATCAAGTGGAATTTCTCTTTAAATGTTTAAATGAATGAAATATTTTTGTCTTTTGCAGCAATTAGTGGCGACCTCTTACATAAGGTCTGCTGCTCAAAGAGACTAGAAGAATAAGGAGAGGGTAAAGGAACCGTCTTAGGATGTAGGTGAAAGAATATCATTATATTCCCCAGGCTTTCATTTCTGTATAGAGCAGTATAAAGCGACTTTAGAATGTAAGGTTAGAGGTAGGGGAGCAGATCAGGGGACAGATTTACTAAACTGCGGAAAAGTGGAGATGTTGCTTTTAGCAACCAATCAGATTCTAGCTCTTACTTTCCTATTACATACTAGAGAATGTCAGCCAGAATCTGATTGGTTGCTTTGGGTAACATCTCTACTCTTCCTTTTCCACCGTTAAGTAAATATAGCCCCCAGAGTTTAAAAATAAGATGAAATCAGGTGGAAAGTTACACCTGGGAAAAACCCTATTTAATTGTAGGGAAGGCAAATTCTGTCTCCTGCAAACAGTATTAAAGTTGAACAGCGATGTTTCCCAGCTCAGGACAAATCTAAATAACAGTGTGATAGTAACGCTGGTCAGTATCTGTATAATAATATAATAATCATAATATAATAGTATTAGAGATGAGAGGCGATAAATAACAGTGTGATAGTAACGCTGGTCAGTATCTGTGTAACAATATAATAATATAATAGTATTAGAGATGAGAGGTGATAAATAACAGTGTGATAGTAAAGCTGGTCAGTATCTGTGTAATAAAATAAAAATATAATAGTATTAGAGATAAGAGATGATAAATAACAGTGTAATAGTAACGCTGGTCAGCATCTGTGTTCAATAAACAACAGGAAAGCATTCTCCCTGTATGCCAAGAATACAATTTATTTAATATTCTCTGAAATTCAGCATGATTTTGCCCAGGTGCAACTTTCCACCTGATATCCTCTTATTTTCAGACTCTGGACCCGGTCCAGTATTATCACAAGCTGATTTAGTGGATGGAAAGAGAAAAGTATCAAATTTTAAGGGGATGTAAACCTCATCGCTGACTCTGGTTTTGCTAAAGAAAATAGCGTAGCTAATAAATTGTATCTTGCCTTAAATTTCCTCAGATGCGCATCCAGTGTCAGCCTGAGATCTCATTCTTTACCGCTGTCTTCTCTTCTTGTTCCCTTTTTCTGCACAGTATATTAGATTTGTGTATGATGGCCACACATAAATACTGCACATAATCAGTCTGAGTGCCTAACGGCTACATAGATTGCTTAGGAGGCCCCTTTACAAAGCCGTTCGTAATGAGATAAGCAAGAAGGGGCGTGGCCAGGCCAAGTTAAGAAGGAAGATAGGAAAAGGGGGTGGGGAGGCATTTTAATGGAGCAGACGGTGCGGTTTGCTAAGTACATGCGTTTTTTAGCAACTTAAGAAAAGACATACGCATGGGAAAATAAGGCTGCCTATGGCTTTCTTAAGTCAGTTAAGAACAACAAAAATGAGGGCGTGTGAAGGGAGTTGCCTTACGTATAATGGCGAATCCGTTCATTCTTATCTTCACCTTAACTGTGAATACAGCCCTGGGGAAAGATTTACTAAGCTGAGGGAAAGGAAAAGTGGAGATGTTGTCCTTAGCAACCAATCAGGTTTTAGCTGACATAGGGCCCGATTCAATTACCGAAAAATCCTTTGCCGGCGTATTTTTAACGCAATTTTTTTTTTAATTACAGCCAATATTGTTTTTTGCTATTCAATTATTTTTTTGCGTTAAAAATCCGCCGTTTTTTTTACCGATAGTGTTAATTAAAAATCCGCCCCTATGAGAGGTGCGGATTTTTAACGCTGCCCTATCTTGTGCCCCAACAGGGCATGCTGAT
>WWET01001768.1:148822-167227 GCA_011038615.1 Limnodynastes dumerilii | reverse complement strand
AAGGTGATATTTCTTAAATAACAGTGTGATAGTAACGCTGGTCAGTATCTGTGTGCAGTAAGCAATTCAAAGATATATCCCTGCATGCAAAGAATACAATTAACTTGACTCCCCCTGAAATCAACATGCTTTAGCACAGGAGTAACTAAGTTCAGGTACTTAACTAGGTCTGGATCCAGCCCTAAGAGAGGAAAGTTAATCCTGGGCTAAACCATGTTGGTTGCAGGGGGAGTCAAGTTAATCGTATTCTTTGCATGCAGGGATATATCTTTGAATTGCTTACTGCACACAGATACTGACCAGATTTACTATCACACTGTTATTTAGACTTGGGCTGGGAAATATCACCTCTCAACTCTAATACTGTTTGCAACAGATGAAATATGACTCCCCTGCAATCACCATGGTTTAGCCCAGGTGTGACTTTCAGTTCATATTTTAAGAAGATTCTTAAGGGTGATTCAGCTCCATTATTATTATTATTGTTATTATCATTATTATTATTGGTATTGTCCTTATTGTTATTATTATCTTTAGCATTATTATTGTCTTTAGTATTATTATTATTGGTAGCGTTATTAGAATTATTCTGATTGCATTTATTATTACTACTATTGTACTGAATCCAGGTGTAAAAGAGACTTTCTCAGATCTCCAGAATCGGAAGCCGACGCGTTTTCCGACCACACATGTGATCTGTGCCGCAGTCAGTACAGGTCTGGATCTAGACTTTCCTAAACATAGAAAGTAATGACAGATAAGAGACATTTGGCTCCTTCGGTCTGTCCAATTTTATTTTATTTTTTTCTTACACCAGACTGACCCTGGACCCCCTGTGGCCGTAGATTTCATTTTAGATGTAGGCTATCCTTTTATTTATCCCGTACTGGACAGGTTTCCTTTAGCAGAGCAGAGGGGCAGGACACTGTAATCAGAGAGTTCCATACAGTGGACAATTTCTCTTTAGTCTTTGAGTCGGATAATTCTGTCACATCTCCACGCTCTCTCTGAATATCTGCTCACTTTAATCTTTTGGGGTAGTGTGTCAGATAGTTTGGATTTGCAGCACACTGGTAAGAAGGGCCTAACATCAGGCTATACTGTAGAATCTGCAGCAGGCCTGTTCCACCCTAACCTTAACCTTCCTCATCTCTGAACCCTAACCCTAACCCTAACCCTGGGACCTGTGGCCCAACAGGTGTTGTGAAACCTAACCCCATTGTACTGCAGCCTCAACTTACACCCCTCCCCCCTCCTCAACCCTAACCTTCCTTGTACCTTAGCCTAAGCTTAAGTCTCTCTTCTCTGCAGGCTAACCGTAACCCACCCTAAACCACAATGGGTACCTTGCTGAAATAAGTGCATTTGACATTGTACCCATTACGGGATTCTTTAGCAATTAAGCTGTCTGTATAAGGGTAAAAAATAAGGCCAATCGCAACATCAACTACATCCTAGCCCCTCCTACTTCCTGTTCAGTCTGCTCCTTCATCCTCCTAATGTTAACCCCTTCTTGATTACCAGTATTTTAGAAGTCATCTACACCAGGGTTATGTGTTCAAATCCCCAATAGTACAGATCTCACCAGAAAAGTCCATCGTTCTTTACTCTCCTCTCCGATTCTGAGATAAATCGTACATATACCTGTAAGTGATGTAAAGTTATTTGGAAAGCCTGTGACATTGTCTGTGCCTTCCCCAATCATTACAAGAAAATACCCTGTATAAAGAGAACGCTCCCATTCTCTCATATTGTGGTACTCTCATTGGCCCCATTCAGCATTTCAACCTAGGGGTCCTCACACTTCTTAATCTGGCCCCAGTACTGAGCCATTCCAAGCTCCACCCCATAAAACAAAGCTGACCAATGAGATGCATGGGGGTGAAGGTCCCCGTAGCGAACGGCCCTATTTCGAAAGGGCCATTCACTCCCAGCCAGGTCGGTGCTCTGGTGATTAATTGCTATGCCTCTTCGAAGCATGAGCAGTCGATTTCCCAGCCAGTTCCAAACATGGTTCTCCGAAAGGTAAGGCTTCCCTACTCTCTAACCCTAACCCTAAGTCACCCCCACGCAGCCTAACCCTAAGTCCCCCCTCACGCAGCTTAACCCTAAGCCCACCCCTCAGCAGCCTAACCCTACGTCCCCCCTCCCACAGCTTAACCCTAAGTCCCCAGAGAGGGTTTCTCACCTCTCCGGTGGTCTGGTCTGGTGGCAGCCCTGTTTTCCGAAAATGAATGGGTGAGTATGCGAATCACGAAATCATAAAAAAACATTCTGCAGTGTTACACATTCGATATAGGGACAGCCGAAAGACTGTGTAACATCGCAGCGGGGAATCGCAATGTATGCATGCACAGCACTCCTCTACCTTGTGTTTGAATGACCTTAGACAAAGCAGCGTTAAGCTATGAATGATGATGAGGCGAAAATATGATCTTTATGAATTTTTGCAGATAATATTAGTTTTTAAAATCCATTCCAGGACTGGTTATTGGCATTTTGGTGCAAACGCTGGTCCGAATGGCCGGCTTGCGGCCATGATGGAGCCACCACGTGGATCGTGGCTGTATCTTGATGAAAAGCTCAGGAAATAGACAATCGCTAATGAGAACGGGTAACTATATCTACTTGTTCCCAAAGGTTAAGGTTAGGACTTAAGTGGAAGGTTAGGGTTAGGAAATGGAGGGTTAGCCTGTGGGACATGGAAGGCTAGAGTTAGGCTGTGGGACATGGAAGGCTAGAGTTAGGCTGTGGGACATAGAAGGCTAGAGTTAGGTTGTGGGTTATATGGAAGGCTAGAGTTAGGCTGTGGGATATGGAAGGCTAGAGTTAGGCTGCGGGATATGGAAGGCTAGAGTTAGGTTGTGGATTATATGGAAGGCTAGAGTTAGGCTGTGGGATATGGAAGGCTAGAGTTAGGCTGTGGGTTATATGGAAGGCTAGAGTTAGGCTGCGGGTCAGGGAGGGCTAGGGTTAGGCTGTGGGACATGGAAGGCTAGAGTTAGGCTGCAGGTCAGGGAGGGCTAGGGTTAGGCTGTGGGACATGGAAGGCTAGAGTTAGGCTGTGGGATATGGACAGGGAGGGCTAGAGTTAGGGCTCAAAGAAGAGCAAGGTTAAGGTTAGGGTTGAAGGGGAAGGTTATGGTTAGGCTGCAGGAAACGGGTAGTTAAGTTTAGGGTTAGGATGAAGGATCGTGTTCAAGCTTAAGAAGCTCCAGATTCCTATGAACGGTCTTTTATGAAGTGATTTTGTATGCATATGTAGTAAGTCATTTGCGCAATCTACTTATCATTTAGGTCCCTGGGGTCGGCTTCACAGATACGTTTTTGCTTGGGGTTGCGTGCGTATTTTTAGGATCGGAGTAACTGCGCATGCGTAGTAACTTTATTTACGCAAGTAATGTGGTATTTACTCACGGAAGTCCATTAGGCACGGACTTGTGAGTCGCACTTGGGGATATACATGCGGGGGGGCGGGGATGAACTCTTGGAGTCGCGGCCCCGCCGCTCTCAAGCACGTACACTGCCGTCACACCGGCAAACCACTCCTAGATGCCACCTACTTTGACTTAACAGCTCCCTCTTTATGTGGCCCACGACTTGGTATAACCCACCGCAATAAGAACCGCTATGAGAACCTGTTGGCCTCATCACAGGCCGTATTCAGAGATCCGTGTGGCGATCGGACCGCAATTATATGCACGGCCGGTGCAGGCCACACCCCTGACACTCCCCTCTCTCGGCTGTGCTCTTGGAGACTTCCACCGCCATAGACCACTTGTAAAATTCCGAGTGCATTCCCGTGCGTATGTATCCTCCGTACCTGCGATTCATGATAGCCACGCCCACTTTACTTCATTTAAATGCCTCCCCCCGCCCATTTTTATTTAATTTCTCCCATGCGTATCCGACCGTATGTATCAACGTGCGATTCACAGGTCCGTCCGTAAGGCACTTTCGCGCATATAGTCTACGTTAACTACGTAAAAAAAAGTTACTACGCCTGTGCAGTTGGTCCAATCCTAAAGATACGCACGGGACTCGCTGTGAAAACGGATCTCTGAATACGGCCCGCAATGGCCCTTCCGCGGCAGGTCTACAGATACTTGCGCCACGCCTTCAGGGCGAGAGCGTGAGTGGGGAAACACCTTTGTACAGCAGCTAGTTGCTGTAATAAATGTACTAATGGTCACATGGACCCGACAAGCCGCAGAAAGAAAGCGCTGACGACGATGGCATGTTTCACAAATATATTTCCGCGATCAGAATAAACATGTACTTTTCTACTTTCCTATTATGTGGTCTCTTAGGAACAGAAACTAAGTACCAGAAATTATCACATTAGCCTGGCAGAATACACGGGGGCTTTGCATTAAGCATGCATTTTATACTTCTAGTAACATTATGCTGCGGGGCAGGCTAACCGCACACAGCTATTGGGAGTCGTCTGGAAACATTTGTAGTGCAATGATCAATGGCAGATTATGTATACTCCGAATATCTGCAAATCCAGGCAGGTTTAAGACATGCTCCGTGCGAGAACCTTTCTGCTATAAGTAACCAGGGAAATGTTGTATTTTTCTGGCCCCTGCGAGCATCGTGACGTCCTGCTGACAACTGGGTAAAATTAGCCCGCGGGCAGTACTGCGCACGGCTTCCTTTCTCTTCTATGGCAGAGGACGGCACCAGGTTTTCTGGCGTTTCCTAGGTTCAGCCGTTGTGGGTCAGCAGAGCATTTGCCGGAAGGCGTAGTGGACCCGATCCTGCTGACGTCGTGACGTATCTCTGCGTGATTCACTGCGCAGGCTCAGGACCGAAGAGGGCGTGAAGTCACGCCGCCATTCGAAGCGGAAGCTTGCGTTCTGAAAGGAAAGGAAGAGGAGGAGACACGGGGCCAGATTTACTAAGCTGCGGGTTTCGGAAAGTGGAGATGTTACCCATAGCAACCAATCAGATTGTAACTGACATTTTCCAGTATGTGATAGGAGTGAGAGCTAGAATCTGATTGGTTGCTATGGGCAGTATCTCAACGTTTCCAAACCTGCAGCTTAGTAAATCTGGCCCATGCAATCAATGTACACTAAGGGCGTAGGCCAAGCAAGTGCCCCCGATGCAGATCAGGACGCAGGCGGAAAGAGGCGCTGTTTACTTCGTAACATTTGCACCAGCTACTGCTCTTGCCCAAGGAGCTGACAATCCACTGCCTATTCCTGACCCATGTGTTAGAATTTCGAGGGCAATACTGTCCAGAAATCGCTGCCGCGGTATTGTGCTGTTGGTAAAATATCCAATAATAGTGTTCCGCACTATTCACGTTTATGTCTGTTATACAATACAATCTGGCTACCCTGCACTTGCACCACGGTAATGGACATGTAGCTGCTTTGTGCCCGTATGTTACCCACCAGAACCAGAAGCATCCAGTCACATGCGCTGCGTCCCCGCCACGAAATAGAGACTAGAGACGGCCTTTTCCGATTTTTATTTTTGTTTATTAGAATGGGTGAGAATGGCAATTGCCATATTTACCCATTCATTTTCGGAACCGCCGACTGACAGACGCATCCGTTGCAGAGAGATGAGTAACCTCTCCAGGGACTTTTAGAGGGAGGGTTAGGGTCAGGCTGCAGGGAGGGGAGTCTATGTTTAAGCTGCAGGGAAAGCAGTCTCAGGGCCAATTTTACTAAGCTGCGAGTTTGGGAAACTGGAAATGTTGCCCATAGCAACCAATTAGATACTAGCTGACATTCTCTAGCATGTAATAGGAAAATGAGAGATAGAATCTGATTGGTTGCTATGGGCAGCATCTCCACTTTTCCAAACCGGCAGCTTAGTATATCTGGCCCTTAGAGTCAGGTTGTGGGGGGCGAGTCTTTGGGTTAGGCTGCGGGGAAGGGAGAGTTAGGGTCAGGCCTTGGGGGGAAAAAAGGTTAGGCTGCGGGTTTGGGGGGGTTGGGTAATGGAAAGGGAAGATTGGGGTAAGGATTAGGGAAAGGGTTAGACCATTTGGAGCTCCCTCATCGGGGCATCATTTGCGAGGCAGAGCAATCGCTTTTCCAGCCAGTTTAGACCTGTCTGGCAGAGAACGGTCCTTCCAAAATAGGGCCATCCTCAGAGGGGACCACATCCTGTTGTATGCACCATGGCTGCAATTTCTGCTCTCCGTGTGTCGGGGTCAGACGCAGGACGTTCATAGTCGTTATAATGAGAATTATAATACTAATAAATACACAAGAAGCTGAAATAATGAGTCCATGTGACTTGTAAATATCCAAGATTTGTGGACTTACAATTTTGTGTTATAAATTCATGTTTTTGCTCTGGTTTTATTAGACTCTCTGAGGTATTCCATGGTCCACGTAGCACGGAATCAGCGCACATTGCGCCAGGGAACGTCTTTTGCGAGCGGTGGCCCCCCGACAATGGACACAATAGGGACACCGATCCATGTGAGCAGATAACGGTACCTCAGGATGGCAATGCAATAATGACACGTGGAGTATGGGCACGTGGAACCCAACCCGTTACGTGGCTGAATACATTGTGCAAGAGCCATACAGTATACGGGAAAAAGTGGCTACGAATAGCATGAGCGCTTTAATTGAGTGAATACACTATAAAAAATAATGAATTTCAAAAAAGAGCGAGGGTCGGGTTACGTTCTTGTCTGGATCACGCGCAATTGTGTACACTTTGACTCTAAGCCTACGGGGGGCAAATCACGCCAAGATACACTGCGCAAACTTGCGTATGCTCACCTAGCCTGCGTCCGAAGGGGGTCCTGCCAGCTTCATTCACACAGCCACAACCGCCTGCGACAGTATATGAGTAGTGGCCGTGGCTCTGTATATGAAGAGAAACAACGTCTTCTTAGCAACGGAAGCCTGGAGATCTATGATGTTGTTCCCCAAAGATTCTGCATCTCTCCCCCCCAAAAGTCCTTGCCCATCCCCCTCCCCCGTGTAAAATGATTTAAGCCACATCTTAGTTGAATGACGACACATTTTATATTGTACAACAGTGATCTGTGTCTGATGATAAGAACTGCGTCATTATGCTGCTGACACCAAGCGAATAGTTCAGTGATTTTTTAAAATCGCGTTGCTCTTTAAGGTAATAAAACGCCTCAGTATTTACTTTCCGTCTTTTCTCCTCTTGTAAAGCGATGGCCCGGGAATCACTATTTTATTCCACGTTACCCTATCACTGAGCTGCCAGACAGTAATGTAAAACACAACGAACCTGATTCACAGTTAAGAAAATGTGGCTTTTTAGGTGCGTATATTTAAGCAGGAATACACTGCCCAGGCGTAGTAACTTAATATGCGCAATTTACGTTGGATTTAGGAATGGGATCACCATTGCAAACTTATTTCTTTGAGGTTCCTAGTAACTTAAGAAGGAAGGGGTGTGCCTGGAAAACTTAAGAAGGAAGATAAGAAGATTGGGTGGAGGGAGGTATATAAATGAGGAAATCTGGGTGCGGTTAGGCAAAAACATTCTTAATTAGCTGCTCTACGCACACAACTAAGAACCTAAAGATAAGGGTAGCCTATGGCATTTATAAGTCGGTTAAGAAGCTGGAAACCGGGGGTGTGTCAGTAAAATCGCCTTGCTACTTTTTGCCTATAATTAAGAACCTAAATCATTCATCAGTGTGAATACGGTCCACCGTTGTCTCGGAAGCCGTGTAATCTTTGCACGAGGCTAAATTGAGCTTCTTTCGTTAAAAAAACAAAAAAAACAAACGAAAATAAATGTAAAGATCTCACTAATTAATACCACGCTTTGGCACGTGCAGGGTTTTTTTTTTTTTTAAACCCCCCTCCAAATCCGACACCCCCATTCGCCACCATCATGGCGAGGGGCTGGCCTGTGAGACGCACGCTCCAGGCCTCTTTATTAATGAATATGATTTGGATTTAAAGTAGGACCTTTATGCGATTGTCTCTAGGAGCAGACAGCAGCCCTCAGAAAACATCAGATCATTACGGCTGGCACCGATCCTCTCCTGGATTTTGGGCCTCGTTCAAATCCTCGCTTCACTGGTGTACAACTTAGTAACGGGTGGCAAAAGTCCAAGCCGATTTCTCTTTCCCAGGTGTGTGTTCCATCATGATGCTGATGATGAAGGACGTTTACCCCGGGGGAAAGTGTTAGAGGGAAGAGCCTGGTTTTCTTGCAGCTTGTTACCCAGAATGCTATCAGGAGAATCCGTGATTGATTAGGCGCCATTCTCACCAATAAGTTTCCCTGTGACACGGGCGGCGGGCGGCTGCTGTCACACGAGCAGGCAGCAGTTTTAACGAACAGCTTTGTTTTGCTTCAGAGTAAGTCGTATTTACGGAAGTACAACGCAGCCTGGAGCCCACAGCGACCGGACAGACGGCTCGAATTGTTGCACTTTTTGTGGACTACAACCTAATATTTTTTTTTTTCTTCTATTTTCCTGCTGTGACAATTGGCAATCGGTTATAGGAGAGGAATGTGGGAATCGCATAGACATATTATGGGGGGAGGGGGGTACATTGTATTTGTCACATTGCATTCTCCAGTTACCGTCTTTTACAGTAGTAAACCCCTAGACATGTGCTATAATCATTCATATAATCCATAAACAGAATAAATGAATTACATTGCATTCATGGGTGACTCTTTAAAGTTAAAATAATTTTTTTTATTTATTAACAGGTGTTTATATAGCGCTATAAGATTACGTAGCGCTTTACAGAGAATTTTTCACATTCACGTCAGTCCCTGTCCCACTGGAGCTACATTCTAAAGTCCCCAACACAGACAAACATTAGGGTTAATTTATTCAGCAGCCAATTAACCTACCAGCATGTTTTATTGGAGTGTGGGAGGAAACCGGAGCACCCAGAGGAAACCCATGCAGACACGGGGAGAACATACAAACTCCACACAGATAAAACCTAGTCCAGGAACTCATGACCTCAGCGCTGTGAGACACAATGCTACTCACTGAGCCACCGTGCGATTGAACAAGCTCTATAGCACCAAGTCAGCTGCCAGTCCGAACCACATGTTCGGAATTCACGCTCAGATGACCAAGAGGGCCCAATCACCATGGGCCATGAGCGCACTCTTCTGCGCCAACCAATAAACTTATGACATTCCAGTCATATGATCAGCAAATGTCTACATTTCACTAATTATTGCCAAAAAGCAAAGCAGAGATTCACAATCTGGCACATGCACTTTCCTTGTTACTGTGCTGTATGATGATGGTTCGTTCTGTTTTATAGACATGTAACATTTGTCCTCTTTTATCATTTATAGGTAAAACAGAGAGGAGCTCGTACACCTGCTACGGGAGGGACTCTGACATACAGGGCTGTCACCAGGTAGGTGTAGTTATCCTGAGAATGGATTTTCTACTAGATGTCTTCAGACATAAAACATTTTATATTTTTATAAGGAGGAAAAATAAAACCTAAAAATTATATTATCATATTTATATATTTTAACTCTTTAAAGGTGTCTGCTTAAAAGGGATCAATAGCGATAGCATCCTGTCCAGCTCCCTCTCCTCATACTTCTACTGTCCAGCTCCCTCTCCTCATCCTTCCACTGCCCAGCTCCCTCTCCTCATCCTTCTACTGTCCAGCTCCCTCTCCTCATCCTTCTACTGCCCAGCTCCCTCTCCTCATCCTTCTGCTGCCCAGCTCCCTCTCCTCATCCTTCTACTGCCCAGCTCCCTCTCCTCATCCTTCTACTGCCCAGCTCCCTCTCCTCATCCTTCTACTGCCCAGCTCCCTCTCCTCATCCTTCTACTGCCCAGCTCCCTCTCCTCATCCTTCTACTGCCCAGCTCCCTCTCCTCATCCATCTACTGCCCAGCTCCCTCTCCTCATCCATCTACTGCCCAGCTCCCTCTCCTCATCCATCTACTGCCCAGCTCCCTCTCCTCATCCATCTACTGCCCAGCTCCCTCTCCTCATCCATCTACTGCCCAGCTCCCTCTCCTCATCCATCTACTGCCCAGCTCCCTCTCCTCATCCATCTACTGCCCAGCTCCCTCTCCTCATCCATCTACTGCCCAGCTCCCTCTCCTCATCCATCTACTGCCCAGCTCCCTCTCCTCATCCATCTACTGCCCAGCTCCCTCTCCTCATCCATCTACTGCCCAGCTCCCTCTCCTCATCCATCTACTGCCCAGCTCCCTCTCCTCATCCATCTACTGCCCAGCTCCCTCTCCTCATCCATCTACTGCCCAGCTCCCTCTCCTCATCCATCTACTGCCCAGCTCCCTCTCCTCATCCATCTACTGCCCAGCTCCCTCTCCTCATCCATCTACTGCCCAGCTCCCTCTCCTCATCCATCTACTGCCCAGCTCCCTCTCCTCATCCATCTACTGCCCAGCTCCCTCTCCTCATCCATCTACTGCCCAGCTCCCTCTCCTCATCCATCTACTGCCCAGCTCCCTCTCCTCATCCATCTACTGCCCAGCTCCCTCTCCTCATCCATCTACTGCCCAGCTCCCTCTCCTCATCCATCTACTGCCCAGCTCCCTCTCCTCATCCATCTACTGCCCAGCTCCCTCTCCTCATCCATCTACTGCCCAGCTCCCTCTCCTCATCCATCTACTGCCCAGCTCCCTCTCCTCATCCATCTACTGCCCAGCTCCCTCTCCTCATCCATCTACTGCCCAGCTCCCTCTCCTCATCCATCTACTGCCCAGCTCCCTCTCCTCATCCATCTACTGCCCAGCTCCCTCTCCTCATCCATCTACTGCCCAGCTCCCTCTCCTCATCCATCTACTGCCCAGCTCCCTCTCCTCATCCATCTACTGCCCAGCTCCCTCTCCTCATCCATCTACTGCCCAGCTCCCTCTCCTCATCCCTGTTCTGTCCAGCTCCCTCTCCTCATCCTTCTACTGCCCAGCTCCCTCTCCTCATCCTTCTACTGCCCAGCTCCCTCTCCTCATCCATCTACTGCCCAGCTCCCTCTCCTCATACTTCTACTGCCCAGCTCCCTCTCCTCATCCATCTACTGCCCAGCTCCCTCTCCTCATACTTCTACTGCCCAGCTCCCTCTGCTCATCCTTCTACTGCCCAGCTCCCTCTCCTATTAGGTCTGGATACAGTCCATTACGCAATGTAGTTCTATGTGGACTGACCAGGTTAGCGATGGGGTATCTTCAGCACTGCCAGGAAAGAATGATCACCTGCAGGTGGGCAGCCCGCGTCAGGAGCTGCTGATCTGGTATTCCTTTGCCACCTGTTTTAGGCACAATTAAGCTAAAAACATTGTTGATGTTAATGAATAACTCGTCTATGGATATATTTTGTTTTTGCTGACTGTGAAAAACTTATGTATAACAAGAGTTACTGTACAACTAGCTGCCGAGTTTCCAGAGAACTTTCTTGCATATATCTTCATAGGGGTGTCCCCAGAGTTACCAACGCTCCTACCCTCTTATTATAGTAATCCCTAGCGTTACTTGGGATAGGCGGGACTTGAGGACGTGATTTTTTCATCAAGCCCACTCCTAGAACACTATAAATGACTGTAGTGATGGACGGGGGTGGGGCTTAATGATGCAATATGCATAAATTGTGTCATTAAGCCCCGCCCCTTACCGGCATCTTTTTCTTCCCTTTGAGATCTCTTCTCTACCCTCCCCCACCCCGTGTTTTTTTTCTATGCTGCCCTTACTTCAATATATTTTATTTTCTGTTATATGTTATGGTTAGTATTAACCACACTATTGTGTAGATCCAGAACTAAGTACGCTAGCGTATAACGCTATTTAGTGTGTACTGCACATACGATGTTACGCCGCGTAACTCTGAACGTACATACCAGCCTAGTAACAACAGCGTAACTGCAATAGCGTAACTATGAACGAAGGAGCGTGCCACCCGTAATTACGCTTGGGGGGCGGGGTGAGACATTTAAATCGTACAGTATGGGCGTGCTTAAACACCTACGTACGTGAAGGCTTTACGTACGTTAGTAGTTACGCTTTGAAAAGTTAAGGTAGGGTTTGACAAGTGTAAAACGCCCAAAGTACGCATGAGCGAGGGGAGTGCATAGAAAATACGCTAACGTAAATACGCGACACGATGAAACGTAATGGGAACGTAGGTCTTCATCTGGCCCCTAATGGGTTGTACTAAGCTGAAGCCTAACTCCTCTGGATTACTCAACTACCCCATTTTAAGAGCACATTTAACCAGGGCCTCAAAAAACTACAGTAGATTAAAAACAAAAAACAGGCTTCTTATTTTACTTTATTAAGTAAAAAAAAAAAAATCTTGTTAGATTTACTAAACTGTGGAAAACCCGAACGCAACTGAAGCGGCGACAGCTTGCGTTCTGAAAGGAAGGAAGAGGAGTAGACATGGGGCCAGATTTAATAAGTTGCAGGTTTGGAGCTGTGGAGATGTTGCCCATTGCACAACCAATCAGATTCTAGCTGACATTCTTTAGTATGTGTTAGGAAAGTGAAAGCTAGAATCTGATTGGTTGCTATGGGCAACATCTTCACTTTGCCTTTTTCTACACTTTGGTAAATTTAGCCCTTTATCTTGTTTTTTTTATTTTTACTTTACTTCTAATTTTTGTAAAACTATTTACTATATATATATTTTATATACTAACATGTTATGATTTGAAATCTCTTATATTCTGCATACTGGGATGGATTTTTTTAACCCCATAATTTTTAACATACGTGCCTGATCTTCCGATTCTAGCCACTACGCATGTAGTACACATAGTAACTTCTTTACGCTATCTACGTAGTGTTCTTACGTGGATTGCGTACAAGAAAATTAGGAACGTATGCAAAAAATGACGGGGTTGTGAATCCAGCCCACTGAATAAAAAGAAAGTGTTCATATAACTCTAAAAAAGGCCAATTTGTCTGTCATTGTCAGGGTCACACACATAGCCGTGCAAGAATTGTCCCCAGTTATATAATGTGTTCCCCAAAACAGATGTTTACCATCCGTCCCCCTAAGATTCCTGGATAATGCTGTCATTTCATGTCTCTGCATTATTCATGACAATCACATATTTTGGGGCTGAATAAATGGTCATGTTTATGTAAAGGTAAACATGATATTGCTGGATTAGCACTTTCATACGATGAGCAGATCACTTGTGAACAGTTTTGCAATACTGGAAGATGTTTTGCACGCAGAAGTACTACCGATAGTAGTAACCATGGGGATTATTATGATTGAAAATCTGATTAATATTGGGAATCGGATTGTGATAATAAAGGTAATCTTCTAAATGTTTGTCAGATAAGAAACACATGTAGTTAGTGCTGCAGGGCCATATTCAGAGATCCGTGTCCTTAACGTGTCTTTCAGACCGCATTTCCGCAATCTACGCAAGGAAAAGATACGTAGATAAAGTAAAAAATGTACTACGCATGCGCAGTAGGAAAAAGATCCCGGAGAGAAGCTAGTGACGCATGCGGGGGCGGGGCTTAATGACGCGGGTTATGCAAATTGTGTCATTAGGCTCCGCCCCCTGGCTCATATTGACCCGTTTTTACCTGAAATAGGTCGGGATGGGGCTTGATGCCGCAAATTGCGTCATCAAGTCCCTTCCAACGCATCCGTGTCTTTCAGACCGCATTTCCGCAATCTACGCAAGGAAAAGATACGTAGATAAAGTAAAAAATGTACTATGCATGCGCAGTAGGAAAACGCTAAATACCGGACGTATTTGTTATACATCCGGTAGACTGAATACGGCCAACAATTATACCATGGTTGCCGACTTTTGGCAGCTTCCCTCCGGGAGATCCCGGAGAGAAGCTAGCAAAGCATGCAGGGGGCGGGGCTTAATGATGTGGGTTATGGAAATCGCATCATTAGGCTCCGCCCCCTGGCTCATACTGACCCGTTTTTACCTGAAATGGGTCGGGACGGAGCTTGATGCCGCAAATTGCGTTATCAAGTGCCTTCCTGTGCCTAGCAACACTAGTATACTAGTGTTGCTAGGCAGGGGGGGCAGAACTTCAGGCCGTGGTTTCAGTGAAATCACGGGCCTCAAGTCACTTGTGGGAGATTTGCTGGCTCTCCCAGGATACCGGGAGTACTGCCCGAATTTCGGGAATCTCCCGGACATTCCGGGAGAGTCGGCAACCCTGAATTATACGCACGGCCGGTGCAGGCCAAACCCCCTCACACCCATGACACTCCCCTCTCTCGGCCGTGCTGTCGGTGACTTGCGGGTCCATAGACCGCTTGTAACTTTCCGTCAGCAGTTTAGTGCGTGTCCTCCATACAACGATTCATGATAATCGCGCCCACGGACCTTCATCCAAATGCTTTCCCCGCCCATTTTTAATAAAATTTTCACATGCGTATTTTTGCGTCGCACATCCGGACGTATGTATCCAAGTGCGATTCACAAGTCCGTCTGTGAGACACTATACATGTGTGTAGTCTACGTATACTACGTGAAAAACGTTACTATGCATGCGTACCTAAAAATATGCTCGCAACTCGCTGTGAAAACGGATCCCTTAATACAGCTCACAATCTTGTTTGGTTCTCTAAAATTCTTTTTTAGATTGCCACTAAAAACTCGGGTTTTTGGCCAAAAACCTGACAACCCAGGTTCTTGGTGGTGATTTGAAAGATACCGGGGTCCTGGTCATGGGTCTAATAACCCCTGGACTCAGACATGGGGGAAAATAAAAGGGTTTTTCCTGTGTCGGAACAGAGTAAGCGGCAATGTGAAAGGTGCAGACACGCGTTTCACCTAATGCACCCGATTGGACAGATTTGTTTACTGTTGCTATGAATTTTTTTTATTTTTTTTTATTGGCGTTACAAGCATAATACAAGAAAACAGGTTACATCTCAATTATTATTACATAGCACTTTTCCTTCTTTGCATATTTCATTTTTTCATGTGAAACTTTGTGTATGTCTTCTGTGCATTGGAGTTCAGTGTGTATATCTTTGGGGACATATTTGGCAGTGACAGTGCTGGCACACAGGCCCGAAATTCAGACCTCCATCCTCTGTGCCCGTCTGTCCGTAACTAACTAAACGATTGAAGTTACTGGGCATGCGTAGTAATTATTGTACGCTATTTGCGTAGCGTTTCTCTACGTAGATTGCGTACACGCGGTCTTAAAGACTGTACAATAGCGTACAAAAAGTACTACGCATGCCCAGTAACTTCAGTCGGCTAGTTACGGACGGGCATAGAGGACAGAGGTCTGAATACGGGCCACAATTCCTAACGCAGAGTTGTGGTATTTTAATATACTGTAACGCACATTGCATGTCTGATTAAATGCTACTTTAAAATAAAACAATACGCATGTTTGTGCCCATGACAATCCTGATTAATTAATTAGTTCTTATATATTATCAAAGCAATCCCCTCACCTAACATAAAAGTATTTTTCAAATAAAACCTTCCCTTATAACTGTCCAAGATATTTTATTGTACTTTTTTGTTAGGTACAAGGGGCTGGATCCAGACTTAAGTAAGTGCTTGAAATTAGTTACTCCCATCCCAAGTGTATATAACAGTGTGATAATAACGCTGGTCAGTATCTGTGTAATAATAATATAATAATAATAATAATAATAATAATAATAATAATAATATAATAGTATTAGAGATGAGAGGTGATAAATAACAGTGTGATAGTAACGCTGGTCAGTATCTGTGTAATAATATAATAATAATATAATAGTATTAGAGATGAGAGGTGATAAATATATCAAGATATATCCCTGCATGCAAAGCATACAATTAACTTGACTCCCCCTGAAATCAACATGGTTTAGCCCAGGAGTAACTCATTTCAAGCACTTACTTAAGTCTGGATCCAGCCCAATATTTGTACTCAGACAAGTCATTCTGCGACACAGACAAAAGCTCACCGCTCAAGCGCTAAGTAACTGTGGTTGCTATGACAGCTGTGATGCATAAATTATGATGGGTGGCATGCAGAGGTATAAGATCAAGGGAAATGGTCAATATAGACATGATCTTGCTAGGCTGCCACAATGCTTCATGTTTCACTTCTGGTTTAGATTTTTGGGAAAATCTCAAGCTTTATCCCCTTCAGGTCGGCATTATACAACGTCTTTCAGGTCGGCATTGTACAACGTCTTTCAGGTCGGCATTATACAACGTCTTTCAGGTCGGCATTATACAACGTCTTTCAGGTCGGCATTGTACAACGTCTTTCAGGTCGGCATTGTACAACGTCTTTCAGGTCGGCATTGTACAACGTCTTTCAGGTCGGCATTGTACAACGTCTTTCAGGTCGGCATTGTACAACGTCTTTCAGGTCGGCATTGTACAACGTCTTTCAGGTCGGCATTGTACAACGTCTTTCAGGTCGGCATTGTACAACGTCTTTCAGGTCGGCATTGTACAACGTCTTTCAGGTCGGCATTGTACAACGTCTTTCAGGTCGGCATTGTACAACGTCTTTCAGGTCGGCATTGTACAACGTCTTTCAGGTCGGCATTGTACAACGTCTTTCAGGTCGGCATTGTACAACGTCTTTCAGGTCGGCATTGTACAACGTCTTTCAGGTCGGCATTGTACAACGTCTTTCAGGTCGGCATTGTACAACGTCTTTCAGGTCGGCATTGTACAACGTCTTTCAGGTCGGCATTGTACAACGTCTTTCAGGTCGGCATTGTACAACGTCTTTCAGGTCGGCATTGTACAACGTCTTTCAGGTCGGCATTGTACAACGTCTTTCAGGTCGGCATTGTACAACGTCTTTCAGGTCAGCATTGTACAACGTCTTTCAGGTCTGCATTATACGACGTGCTTCTGAATTGCTAATAAGCCATAGGGACACTGGATCCCTGTATATTGTTTTGATTAGAATAAATAAAAGCAGAAACCTTTATTTGGTCAAATGACAAACACTTGCCTGCGTTTTACACAATGGCTATAAATTAATTGATGGAGGATCCATAGTCTTTTCTTAAAATGCAGAATGGGTGGAAAATGTCTGTGCAAAACCCCCAAAACCCTGATTTGTTGTTCAATTGTTTCATTTGTTTTTGGCTTAATGTCAAGGCCAACTGGCTCAATGCAGAGCCCTCTCCAGGGATGTATGCACCAGGCAGGAGAGCGGGGAATACGCCTGTGAAGCGGTGGCACATCGGCTCGTTCTTCAGTCTGTGCCTCTCTTGCTCTCGCCGTTCTGTTTTTTGTGTGTGTAAAGAGCTTGCAAGGCTTTGTCGCACCTCATAGAGCCTTGTTTCAGGACAATCGCAGTGAAAAGATAGGGATTTTTTTTTCTCTTTCATTTGGAAGTCGTACACGAGTGTCTAGTTTTGTTCCATCACTTATGCAAATACTTCTCCCAAACACGTGTGAGACGGAGATGTAAACCACAAGCCATAGACTTCATTGTGTGGATAAGAGAAAACATACATAAAGGCATACAATCGCCCTTTACTACATACATCTACATAAATCAAAGGGCAATAACACAACATTGTGGCATTGTCAGATATTGGTTGCTGTCTCTCTAGGCAACCGGAGGCGTTTTCACGTAGAAGCTCGGTAATGCACACAACTGTCCAGTTCTCTCTGCAAATAATTGTGGTTTGTTTTATTTTCTTAGGAAATAATTAGTATTTATAACCTAACATAACAAAACTCCTGACCTGTCCAGCCTCTAACTAACACAGAGCATGGCCCCTGACTACTGTGGCAAGACCACGGACTGTGTTCACAGATCAGAATGAGTTAGGGATTGTCAGTATCCGCACCTTACTTATCTGACCTGCTCCCCCCCCCCGGTTGCAATCTCCGGTTAGAAAGTGTGGCTTCCGAAAAAGGTATATTCGAAAGTTACTTTTCGAATGTACCTTTTTCCGAAGCTTACACTTTTAGAAATGTCTTTTTATGAATGGGTGAGTGTGCTGTTCGGCATATTCACCCATTCACTTTCGGAAACAACAGATCACTCCACTGCACCTCCGCCGCTGCTTGCCGGACCGAGGGGACAGCTGAGTACAGTCTTTCTGCAAGGTTAGGGTCAGGTTGCAGGGAAGGGAGGGTTAGGGTCAGGCTGCAGGGGAGGGAGGGAGAGTTAGGGTCAGGCTGTAGGGGAGAGAGGGTTAGGTTCAGGCTGCAAGGGAGGGAGGGTTAGCGTCATGCTGCGGGAGAGTGGGTTAGGGTCAGGTTGCAAATAAGGGTGGGTTAGGGTGAGGGTAGCAAGAGGGGAAGGTTAGGGCAAGAATTTTGGGGAAGTAGTGGGGACTATTTTTTAACACTATTCGGAGCACCGAAAGCTCAGTGCTCCATTGATCGATTGCAATGCCTCCTTGAAGCATATGCAATCGAAATTCCAGCCAGTTCGTAACTGGCTGGGAGGAATCGGGTTTTTTGCAATTTGGACTTTCTATGCGGAAGCCCA
>WWET01001768.1:134136-146478 GCA_011038615.1 Limnodynastes dumerilii | reverse complement strand
GTGTTAGGGTCCCAGTTGGAACTTCCGTTAGCATTCGCTCAACTTTGACGCCTTCCACTGGATAGATTTGGATGAACTCTTCACAGAGGGGATAGCAATTGGTCTAAATTTCCTAATGGAGTGGTTATTTTTTTATTTTAAAATCCCAAAAGTTTATTTTGAATACAGCTTTGACACCCTTTTTAGCATAATTCCCAAATATCCTGGATGCGAAAGGGGCAGGGCTTATGAAAAAGACGGTGTGGTTTTAACAAATAATGTAACTTATGGGCGGGGTTTAGACCAAATGGAGGCGGAGCTTATCTTCCCATAATTCAAGGATATTATAGGAAATCTGCGGATTAGTGCTGCTACCCCAGACACTAAAACCACACTGGGCAGCCACCTCATGGGTGAGGCAGTCACTCCTCATCCCGGGGCTCGCAAAGCTCTGATGTGAGCTCCTGGATTTAGTTTGTTTTGCTGACTATACTAGAATGTAAAGTTCTGTGTTCTGGAGGATAAAATGAATGGTGATCCAATGGATGAAAGCGCGAGTCGTTCAGATGGATATTATTGTTATTGAGCCTGATTCACGAAATGACCTGTTACGCATGCGCAGTAGGTCATTTCGCAATCTGCGTGCCAGGTAGGTACGTAGATTGCCGCCGTGCAGTCTTAAAAGACAGCTCAGAGTAGTTTAGGAAGAAAGAGGCGGCGTAATATTAGCCAGGACGGAGGACGGGAGGGAGGGAGTCAGGGGGGGGCATTGTTCGTGCGTAGTGTCCTTCTTAAGAAGGTAAGATAACCAGATAGCCATATTGTACTCTTAAGTACCAGGGGCAGGTTAGGGACTGAATGACTGGGGACCGGGTTCAGATTTAAGAAGCTTTTCCGTGTGTTCATAATAGATCCATGTGTTAATGCAAAATAAGTGCGTTTTGCAAAAGTAATGACGCTTCCGTGTTGTGAAAGCAACCTTATCTTTAGCGCACGTATATGTGACGGAAGTGAAAAGTTCGCAAATACAACCACACGTCTACCACATATTTTGCTATTTACAGTCTGACTGACGCCTACTTCTTAATAATCCGTCCAACCTTTTATGTGTGCACGCAATTTTTGGCGTACGGAATATACTTACGCATCATTCCAATTACGCTTCGTAACTCCATGGTCTGCACATGCGCCCTGGATAGAAATCACCCCACTTACGCATTTTGCGTGCGTAAATTACCAGACGTTCTTCATTCTGAACACGGACCTGAGATAGTTGCGGATCTGTCTGCACTCTTAGTTGTTGTGAATCTGGTCCTTTGTTAGAACTTTTCTTCACACACTCATCCACTAAGTAACAGTACAAAAGCAAATGAAATAAAGGAGTAAGGGGGGAAAAAACCTCTTTTCTAAACTGTTAAAGTAGAAGATGTGACATTGATGTCCTCCATGGCATATGGATGGGATTCTTATATGTTTATGCTTTAATTCATATACATGTTTGTTGCAGAAAAAAATAGCTTAATTGGTCTTTGCTTGAAGCCTGACAGTGACAGTGACAGTGACACGCAGGTACTCTGGCAGCGTTAGGAGCATCTGCTGTGTGCACACACTGGTGACAGCTATTTTCTGTGACTGAACCAATGTTTATGACATTTCAATCTATCAATTTACTGGAGACATCAGCGAAGCTCCTCAGGACTTGTCTGGTAATTACAGGGAGAAAAGTCTGTGTGCTACAGGGAGAGCAGCCTTACCTGGTGATAAAGGGGGGGATGCACCTCATTACTAAAGCTCTGCTCCACTTACACTCTGACTGTTCCTATTGCAGAGCTGACACTGTGTATGTGCCCAAGACTCAAACCAGCCTTTCCAGTACATAGCCCGTCACATCCACCATACATAGACCGTCACATCCACCATACATAGACCGTCACATCCACCATACATAGACCGTCACATCCACCATACATAGACCGTCACATCCACCATACATAGACCGTCACATCCACCATACATAGACCGTCACATCCACCATACATAGACCGTCACATCCACCATACATAGACCGTCACATCCACCATACATAGACCGTCACATCCACCATACATAGACCGTCACATCCACCATACATAGACCGTCACATCCACCATACATAGACCGTCACATCCACCATACATAGACCGTCACATCCACCATACATAGACCGTCACATCCACCATACATAGACCGTCACATCCACCATACATAGACCGTCACATCCACCATACATAGACCGTCACATCCACCATACATAGACCGTCACATCCACCATACATAGACCGTCACATCCACCATACATAGACCGTCACATCCACCATACATAGACCGTCACATCCACCATACATAGACCGTCACATCCACCATACATAGACCGTCACATCCACCATACATAGACCGTCACATCCACCATACATAGACCGTCACATCCACCATACATAGACCGTCACATCCACCATACATAGACCGTCACATCCACCATACATAGACCGTCACATCCACCATACATAGACCGTCACATCCACCATACATAGACCGTCACATCCACCATACATAGACCGTCACATCCACCATACATAGACCGTCACATCCACCATACATAGACCGTCACATCCACCATACATAGACCGTCACATCCACCATACATAGACCGTCACATCCACCATACATAGACCGTCACATCCACCATACATAGACCGTCACATCCACCATACATAGACCGTCACATCCACCATACATAGACCGTCACATCCACCATACATAGACCGTCACATCCACCATACATAGACCGTCACATCCACCATACATAGACCGTCACATCCACCATACATAGACCGTCACATCCACCATACATAGACCGTCACATCCACCATACATAGACCGTCACATCCACCATACATAGACCGTCACATCCACCATACATAGACCGTCACATCCACCATACATAGACCGTCACATCCACCATACATAGACCGTCACATCCACCATACATAGACCGTCACATCCACCATACATAGACCGTCACATCCACCATACATAGACCGTCACATCCACCATACATAGACCGTCACATCCACCATACATAGACCGTCACATCCACCATACATAGACCGTCACATCCACCATACATAGACCGTCACATCCACCATACATAGACCGTCACATCCACCATACATAGACCGTCACATCCACCATACATAGACCGTCACATCCACCATACATAGACCGTCACATCCACCATACATAGACCGTCACATCCACCATACATAGACCGTCACATCCACCATACATAGACCGTCACATCCACCATACATAGACCGTCACATCCACCATACATAGACCGTCACATCCACCATACATAGACCGTCACATCCACCATACATAGACCGTCACATCCACCATACATAGACCGTCACATCCACCATACATAGACCGTCACATCCACCATACATAGACCGTCACATCCACCATACATAGACCGTCACATCCACCATACATAGACCGTCACATCCACCATACATAGACCGTCACATCCACCATACATAGACCGTCACATCCACCATACATAGACCGTCACATCCACCATACATAGACCGTCACATCCACCATACATAGACCGTCACATCCACCATACATAGACCGTCACATCCACCATACATAGACCGTCACATCCACCATACATAGACCGTCACATCCACCATACATAGACCGTCACATCCACCATACATAGACCGTCACATCCACCATACATAGACCGTCACATCCACCATACATAGACCGTCACATCCACCATACATAGACCGTCACATCCACCATACATAGACCGTCACATCCACCATACATAGACCGTCACATCCACCATACATAGACCGTCACATCCACCATACATAGACCGTCACATCCACCATACATAGACCGTCACATCCACCATACATAGACCGTCACATCCACCATACATAGACCGTCACATCCACCATACATAGACCGTCACATCCACCATACATAGACCGTCACATCCACCATACATAGACCGTCACATCCACCATACATAGACCGTCACATCCACCATACATAGACCGTCACATCCACCATACATAGACCGTCACATCCACCATACATAGACCGTCACATCCACCATACATAGACCGTCACATCCACCATACATAGACCGTCACATCCACCATACATAGACCGTCACATCCACCATACATAGACCGTCACATCCACCATACATAGACCGTCACATCCACCATACATAGACCGTCACATCCACCATACATAGACCGTCACATCCACCATACATAGACCGTCACATCCACCATACATAGACCGTCACATCCACCATACATAGACCGTCACATCCACCATACATAGACCGTCACATCCACCATACATAGACCGTCACATCCACCATACATAGACCGTCACATCCACCATACATAGACCGTCACATCCACCATACATAGACCGTCACATCCACCATACATAGACCGTCACATCCACCATACATAGACCGTCACATCCACCATACATAGACCGTCACATCCACCATACATAGACCGTCACATCCACCATACATAGACCGTCACATCCACCATACATAGACCGTCACATCCACCATACATAGACCGTCACATCCACCATACATAGACCGTCACATCCACCATACATAGACCGTCACATCCACCATACATAGACCGTCACATCCACCATACATAGACCGTCACATCCACCATACATAGACCGTCACATCCACCATACATAGACCGTCACATCCACCATACATAGACCGTCACATCCACCATACATAGACCGTCACATCCACCATACATAGACCGTCACATCCACCATACATAGACCGTCACATCCACCATACATAGACCGTCACATCCACCATACATAGACCGTCACATCCACCATACATAGACCGTCACATCCACCATACATAGACCGTCACATCCACCATACATAGACCGTCACATCCACCATACATAGACCGTCACATCCACCATACATAGACCGTCACATCCACCATACATAGACCGTCACATCCACCATACATAGACCGTCACATCCACCATACATAGACCGTCACATCCACCATACATAGACCGTCACATCCACCATACATAGACCGTCACATCCACCATACATAGACCGTCACATCCACCATACATAGACCGTCACATCCACCATACATAGACCGTCACATCCACCATACATAGACCGTCACATCCACCATACATAGACCGTCACATCCACCATACATAGACCGTCACATCCACCATACATAGACCGTCACATCCACCATACATAGACCGTCACATCCACCATACATAGACCGTCACATCCACCATACATAGACCGTCACATCCACCATACATAGACCGTCACATCCACCATACATAGACCGTCACATCCACCATACATAGACCGTCACATCCACCATACATAGACCGTCACATCCACCATACATAGACCGTCACATCCACCATACATAGACCGTCACATCCACCATACATAGACCGTCACATCCACCATACATAGACCGTCACATCCACCATACATAGACCGTCACATCCACCATACATAGACCGTCACATCCACCATACATAGACCGTCACATCCACCATACATAGACCGTCACATCCACCATACATAGACCGTCACATCCACCATACATAGACCGTCACATCCACCATACATAGACCGTCACATCCACCATACATAGACCGTCACATCCACCATACATAGACCGTCACATCCACCATACATAGACCGTCACATCCACCATACATAGACCGTCACATCCACCATACATAGACCGTCACATCCACCATACATAGACCGTCACATCCACCATACATAGACCGTCACATCCACCATACATAGACCGTCACATCCACCATACATAGACCGTCACATCCACCATACATAGACCGTCACATCCACCATACATAGACCGTCACATCCACCATACATAGACCGTCACATCCACCATACATAGACCGTCACATCCACCATACATAGACCGTCACATCCACCATACATAGACCGTCACATCCACCATACATAGACCGTCACATCCACCATACATAGACCGTCACATCCACCATACATAGACCGTCACATCCACCATACATAGACCGTCACATCCACCATACATAGACCGTCACATCCACCATACATAGACCGTCACATCCACCATACATAGACCGTCACATCCACCATACATAGACCGTCACATCCACCATACATAGACCGTCACATCCACCATACATAGACCGTCACATCCACCATACATAGACCGTCACATCCACCATACATAGACCGTCACATCCACCATACATAGACCGTCACATCCACCATACATAGACCGTCACATCCACCATACATAGACCGTCACATCCACCATACATAGACCGTCACATCCACCATACATAGACCGTCACATCCACCATACATAGACCGTCACATCCACCATACATAGACCGTCACATCCACCATACATAGACCGTCACATCCACCATACATAGACCGTCACATCCACCATACATAGACCGTCACATCCACCATACATAGACCGTCACATCCACCATACATAGACCGTCACATCCACCATACATAGACCGTCACATCCACCATACATAGACCGTCACATCCACCATACATAGACCGTCACATCCACCATACATAGACCGTCACATCCACCATACATAGACCGTCACATCCACCATACATAGACCGTCACATCCACCATACATAGACCGTCACATCCACCATACATAGACCGTCACATCCACCATACATAGACCGTCACATCCACCATACATAGACCGTCACATCCACCATACATAGACCGTCACATCCACCATACATAGACCGTCACATCCACCATACATAGACCGTCACATCCACCATACATAGACCGTCACATCCACCATACATAGACCGTCACATCCACCATACATAGACCGTCACATCCACCATACATAGACCGTCACATCCACCATACATAGACCGTCACATCCACCATACATAGACCGTCACATCCACCATACATAGACCGTCACATCCACCATACATAGACCGTCACATCCACCATACATAGACCGTCACATCCACCATACATAGACCGTCACATCCACCATACATAGACCGTCACATCCACCATACATAGACCGTCACATCCACCATACATAGACCGTCACATCCACCATACATAGACCGTCACATCCACCATACATAGACCGTCACATCCACCATACATAGACCGTCACATCCACCATACATAGACCGTCACATCCACCATACATAGACCGTCACATCCACCATACATAGACCGTCACATCCACCATACATAGACCGTCACATCCACCATACATAGACCGTCACATCCACCATACATAGACCGTCACATCCACCATACATAGACCGTCACATCCACCATACATAGACCGTCACATCCACCATACATAGACCGTCACATCCACCATACATAGACCGTCACATCCACCATACATAGACCGTCACATCCACCATACATAGACCGTCACATCCACCATACATAGACCGTCACATCCACCATACATAGACCGTCACATCCACCATACATAGACCGTCACATCCACCATACATAGACCGTCACATCCACCATACATAGACCGTCACATCCACCATACATAGACCGTCACATCCACCATACATAGACCGTCACATCCACCATACATAGACCGTCACATCCACCATACATAGACCGTCACATCCACCATACATAGACCGTCACATCCACCATACATAGACCGTCACATCCACCATACATAGACCGTCACATCCACCATACATAGACCGTCACATCCACCATACATAGACCGTCACATCCACCATACATAGACCGTCACATCCACCATACATAGACCGTCACATCCACCATACATAGACCGTCACATCCACCATACATAGACCGTCACATCCACCATACATAGACCGTCACATCCACCATACATAGACCGTCACATCCACCATACATAGACCGTCACATCCACCATACATAGACCGTCACATCCACCATACATAGACCGTCACATCCACCATACATAGACCGTCACATCCACCATACATAGACCGTCACATCCACCATACATAGACCGTCACATCCACCATACATAGACCGTCACATCCACCATACATAGACCGTCACATCCACCATACATAGACCGTCACATCCACCATACATAGACCGTCACATCCACCATACATAGACCGTCACATCCACCATACATAGACCGTCACATCCACCATACATAGACCGTCACATCCACCATACATAGACCGTCACATCCACCATACATAGACCGTCACATCCACCATACATAGACCGTCACATCCACCATACATAGACCGTCACATCCACCATACATAGACCGTCACATCCACCATACATAGACCGTCACATCCACCATACATAGACCGTCACATCCACCATACATAGACCGTCACATCCACCATACATAGACCGTCACATCCACCATACATAGACCGTCACATCCACCATACATAGACCGTCACATCCACCATACATAGACCGTCACATCCACCATACATAGACCGTCACATCCACCATACATAGACCGTCACATCCACCATACATAGACCGTCACATCCACCATACATAGACCGTCACATCCACCATACATAGACCGTCACATCCACCATACATAGACCGTCACATCCACCATACATAGACCGTCACATCCACCATACATAGACCGTCACATCCACCATACATAGACCGTCACATCCACCATACATAGACCGTCACATCCACCATACATAGACCGTCACATCCACCATACATAGACCGTCACATCCACCATACATAGACCGTCACATCCACCATACATAGACCGTCACATCCACCATACATAGACCGTCACATCCACCATACATAGACCGTCACATCCACCATACATAGACCGTCACATCCACCATACATAGACCGTCACATCCACCATACATAGACCGTCACATCCACCATACATAGACCGTCACATCCACCATACATAGACCGTCACATCCACCATACATAGACCGTCACATCCACCTTCCCCACAGCCTGACCCTAACCCTCCATTCCCCACAGCCTGACCCTAACCCTCCCTTCCCTGCAGCCTAACCCAACCCTCCCTTCCCTGCAGCCTAATCCTAACCCTCCCTTCCCTGCAGCCTAACCCTAACCCTCCCTTCCCTGCTGCCTAACCCTAACCATCCCTTCCCTGCAGCCTGACCCTAAGACTCCCTTTCCCACATCCTGATCCTAACCCTCCCCTTCCATAGCCCTAACCCTCCCTGCCGCACAGCCTGACCCTAACCCTCCCCCTAACACTAAAAGTCCTCAGAGAAGTTACTTATTTTGTTACTCCATTTTTCGGAAACGATTGTATTAATATAAATATAACAGTATTACTATAATAAGCAGGATATATTTTTTTTTCTTTTTTTTTTAAGAAATATTTTTCCTGCGTAATAGCCACTCCTCAGCGCCACCAGCTTCAGTTATTGTTTTACTTCCAATATGTGTGTGTAACACTATCAGTCACTACCTTTACACCGAGAGGATGTGGCTGGGCTTCGTGGAAGAAAAGGAATGTCTGACAAGGCCTCCGTGGTTTAGAATAGGTCATCCTTAAGTACATCCTAGAGTGCTATTAGCTCTGGAATCCGTGTTGGGGATTGCCCATCTTCCGCTGGACAAGTGCTAGGAACTCAGTGTTTATTTGCCAAGGCTTTAAACTTCCCATCCGTCCATTCCCCCTCAGAGGTTTTTCTCCCTGGCCAGGTGGGCTTTCCAATCTCTCACAGCTGCACTTTTTGTACATAAAAAAAAACAAAAATCACACAGCTTTTAAAATAAACACAATCTGGCTCGTGTTTCTGCTAACACACACGGCGTTTCTCCAAAATGTCATCCACACTGGGAGCTGTGCTTCCCATTAGCTCCGTTGAGGTTAAATTATACTCTGGTTGCCATGCAATCTAAGGCCCATATTCAGAGTACCGGACGTATATAACATAGGCGTCCGGTGTTCAGCGATTTTTACTACTGCGCATGCGTAGTCATTTTTTAACGTAATCTACGTATCTTTTTCTTACGTAGATTGCGTAAATGCGGTCTTTTAGATTCCGTTAAAAAATGACTACGCATGCGCAGTAGAAAAAATCGCTAAACACCGGACATACAGTATATGTTATACGTCCGGTACCGAATACGGGCCTAAATGTGAGTTTGGTTATACTGATGCAGGACAAGCTTTTCATTTGTTTACTTTTTATTTTTTTTGGGGGGGGAATTTGTGGCGTTTGTAAATCTCGTTTCTGTTTTTTTTTTTCCCTGGGAACTTTCTATTACTCTCTGACTGTGCAGACGGAGCTGCAAATCCGCTGACAGTGCTCCCTCAAAGAAAGAGGAGATGTGAGCACCAAGCCTGACTTTACATAAATTAGACCTTCATAACACCGTTTGGTATTGAAAAAAAAATGAACCCCACAATATCGGCTATGCTCCCTGTGCTGTGCTGTGCAGGAGCAGATGTTGATGTTACTTTGAAATGTATTAGTGCTGTATTTTTTATTTAACACATGAACGTCAGTAAAAGTAAATGGCCATTATATGCAAGTTTTGGGGCCTGGGACACCGGTTATGGTGGACAGGTCAGCGGGCACTTTTGCAGTCACTCCCATACGAGGCTGGGGAGTTGACCTTGTGCTAAGTCCTATATACCCTGACATCAATAGAGCCAGAACGCCCCATGTTTTAAGAAAGTTCATTGGTATTTCTTAATTCATTTCTTCATTCAACGTATGCGCAGTATAATCTAGCATTGTATAATATTAGTGGACCGTCTTCACACTAGCAATAGGGCTAACTTATCTTACCGTGCGCAGTTTCCATCCTAAGAAGGAAATCTTAGGTCACAGATGCTAATCAGTGCCTCAATGTTATTGTCCTGTGGGGTGCTGCCATGGTTGTATAAAAGCGCAGATAGCCTGTTGCCACAATTCAACTGAGTTTAGCCGTCTTATATATTTATTAACAGGTGTTTATATGGCGCTTTACAGAGAATATTTCACAGTCTCATCAGTCCCTGTCCCATTGGAGCTACATTCCAAGGTCACTAACACAGACAGACATTGGGATTATTTATTCAGCAGCCAATGAATTTGTGTGGGTGGAAACTGGAGCACCTGGAGGAAACCCGCACAGACACAGGAAGAACATACACACTCCACACAGAGAAGGCTTAGTCTGGGAATCGAACTCATGACCTCATTGCTGTGAGACACAAGTGCTACTTAATGAGCCACCAGGCTGCCCTTTGAACCTACAAGTCCCAGCATGCTTTGTCAAGTATCTGTTATCAGCTTTACTGTGTAATTATTTCCGTGACTGACTGCTACAGCTCACAATACATCGTTATCACAGGTTCAGCTTCAGTCCCTCCCAGTAACACCAGTGATACAACTGTCTCCTTAATAACACCATTGCTAGGAACAATTCAAGTCATTCTTTATTCTCTGGTGACCTGGGGTGAGTGTGGCACAAGAGCTGGATGTTTAGAGCACCGACCATTAACCTACTGGCAATATAGTGATGGCAGTTACCAGCGAGGAGGAGAGAGCAGTGACAGAGAGGAAGAGAGAGCAGTGACAGAGAGGAGGAGAGAGCAGTGACAGAGAGGAGGAGAGAGCAGTGACAGAGCAGTGACAGAGAGGAAGAGAGAGCAGTGACAGAGAGGAGGAGAGAGCAGTGACAGAGAGGAGGAGAGAGCAGTGACAGCGGGGAGGAGAGAGCAGTGACAGCGGGGAGGAGAGAGCAGTGACAGCGGGGAGGAGAGAGCAGTGACAGCGGGGAGGAGAGAGCAGTGACAGCGGGGAGGAGAGAGCAGTGACAGCGGGGAGGAGAGAGCAGTGACAGCGGGGAGGAGAGAGCAGTGACAGCGGGGAGGAGAGAGCAGTGACAGCGGGGAGGAGAGAGCAGTGACAGCGGGGAGGAGAGAGCAGTGACAGCGGGGAGGAGAGAGCAGTGACAGCGGGGAGGAGAGAGCAGTGACAGCGGGGAGGAGAGAGCAGTGACAGCGGGGAGGAGAGAGCAGTGACAGCGGGGAGGAGAGAGCAGTGACAGCGGGGAGGAGAGAGCAGTGACAGCGGGGAGGAGAGAGCAGTGACAGCGGGGAGGAGAGAGCAGTGACAGCGGGGAGGAGAGAGCAGTGACAGCGGGGAGGAGAGAGCAGTGACAGCGGGGAGGAGAGAGCAGTGACAGCAGGAAGG
>WWET01001768.1:88836-106694 GCA_011038615.1 Limnodynastes dumerilii | reverse complement strand
GTAGTTTAGTTTCCTTCTTAAGAAGGTGGTAATTAAATAAGAATAAATACATCCTAATAGGTTGGCCTGTAGAAATAGGTTTATTGTAGGTTCCTTTAGATTAGCTGGGAGGGCGGGGGAGGGATTTAAATTAGCCGTGCGTAGTTTCCTTCTTAAGAAGGTGGTAATTAAATAAGAATAAATACATCCTAATAGGTTGGCCTGTAGAAATAGGTTTATTGATAAATAGGTTCCTTAAGAAGGAAACGATGCATGGTAAGATAAGGTGGCGCTATGATACTCATAAGCAGGGGGCGGGTTAGTGGCTGGACGGGTGAGTTAGGTGCGGATCTGTCTGCATTAACTCACTCTTAGGTGTGAATACAGTCCAGTGCCCTCCCCCCGGACACTCCCCTCTCACGCACGTAGCTTAGCTGATTTAAATAGGTTCCTTAACGTTTGTGGAGGTTATAGTTATTTTACCTCTGGCTTTGTCTACACTACACCAAGAGGTTCATTTATATGATACAGAAGTCCCACATCTTGTAGGATGGTCATCCATTGCCATCACCCGACTGCAATGAACTTTTTCTATATTTACAAATCTGGTTGCTGGGGCTGGGGTTGGATTAAGGATTGGGGTTAGAGTAAGGGGTCAGTGTTGGGGTTGGGTTAGTTTAGTGATGGGGTTGGTGTTAGGGTATGGCTAAGAGTTGGGGTTGGGTTTAGGATTGGGCTTAGGGTGGGGGTCAGTGTTGGGGGTGGGTTAGTTTAGTGATAGGGTTGGTGTTAGGGTATGGATAAGGGTTGGGGTTGGGTTTAAGATTGGGGTTAGGGTAGGGGGTCAGTGTTGAGGTGGGTAAGTTTAGTGATGGGGTTGGAGTTAGGGTATGGATAAGGGTTGGGTTTAGGATTTGGGTTAGGGTAGGGCTTAGCATTGGGGATGGATTTGTTTATTGTTGGAGTTGGGTTGGTTTAGTGTTGGGGTTGGAGTTGTGCCTATGGTTGGAGTTGGGCTAAGGGTTTGGGTTTAGAATTGGGGTAAGGCCAGTGGTTGAAGTAGAAATTTGGAAGTGGTGGTATGGACATTTAGAAGTGACAGTATGAAAATAAAGTAATAATAGAAGTGAATGGAGATTTATAGCTTTTCAATGAATTCAGTGGAAGAAGTGATGGTATGGAATACCCCTGTATACTCCCTCTCTTTGAGTCCTGGGTTAGGGTAGAGGTTAGTGTTGGGGTAGGGTTTGTTTATTGTTGGTGTTGGGTTAGTTTAGTGATGGGGTTGGGGTTGGGTTTAGGATTGGGGTTAGGGTAGGGGTCAGTGTTGGGGTTGGGTTGGTTTAGTATTAGGGTTGGTGTTGGGTTTAGAGTTAGGATTTAACTTAATACACACTGTGTAAACTTTGACAAGATGCAATATATTTAAAACTTTGTCAATGATTTAAGTCCTGATGAGCGCGTCAATTCTTGTTTACACACTGACCTGATTTACCAGCAAGATCTACGATTTTCATTTCCCACAACCCTCATATATATATATATGATATATATGCCCACATGGTCCAAGAAGCAGGTCGCACAACATATTTGATTGGTAAAATTAGGACTTCCTAAAAACCAATTGAAAAGATGCAGTGTCCTTTCACACGATTACACAGGATCGTAGCTCTATTCAGATACAGGACCCTTACCTAATAACCCTTAAAGACTTTCGTGCGCTACATACATGCTGCGGATCAGAGCCCCTCGCATGGGGTGTGGGCATAAGCATTCATTTTGTACAGGAAAGGCTTGTCCTCTTACGTAAAATGCAGGATCCGGCACAGGAGGGTTTTCCTGCGAAATACTTAAGGTAGGGTCCCTGCTGGCAGATCCACAATCCGCACATAGGAGAGCAGGGGGCAGTGCCCAGTGGGAGTGTACAGGGCGGAGTGCCCAGGAGGAATGCCCAGGGGGAGTGTCCAGAGGGAGTACCAAGGGGGAGTGTCCAGAGGGAGTGTGCAGGGGGAGTGCCCAGGAGGAATGCCCAGGGGGAGTACCAAGGGGGAGTGTCCAGAGGGAGTGTGCAGGGGGAGTGCCCAGGAGGAATGCCCAGGGGGAGTTGCCTGCTCTTCTACATGCAGAGTTGTGGGTCACAAACTGCATACTATAGCCCCAGCAGTAGAAGCTGCCGTACAGAATCTATGGGTAAGTGTGAATCCGGTCCTCAGTTATTGTGTGATCGTTATGATTATCGGGTGTAACACATGTAGTGTGTACCCAGCTTTAGAGTTAGGCTTGGTCTTGGACTTAGGGTTGGGGTCAGGGTTGTGGTAATGTTGAATAAATATGTGTCCAAATTACAATATTCTATTCCGCAGAGATTGACATATTGACATTGTTGGATAGAGCAATGTCAGCACCTCACCAGCCTTATAAATGTCTCCTTTCCATTCCACACACATCTGTCCTGCAATCCCTATGCATGTATAGAGAGAGAGGGTAAATCGGGAATGAAACAGCCGTCCTCTTCATGTCTCTGCTCTCTGTCACCTTCTTCAATCGACCCCCAATGCTCTGCCTGACTTCCAAACTCTTTGTGAGCAATTCCTTGTTGGGCTCGGTGTAAAATGGCTTATAGTTTCTAAGAATAAATGCAAACCTAAGCCTACCTGTTAAGTGTTAAACCTAGATGTAGGTATCGTTTAACAGCTCAGGGTGGCCTAGCCCCGAACCGCAATCAGGTTCAGCGGTGAGCCGATGATTACTAAAAGTCGTCTGTCGTGTCGGCGCTTCTCCCGAGACGCGCTCCACACAGTCCTCTGCCCACAGCTACGGTTCACACAGACGCCTGTTTTTAGGAACTGTGGAGAAGCAGGGATTTGAGAAACGGTAATTAGCTGTTGCAAGGTGAAAAAGTGCTGTCTGTGTATTCTGCTTGTACCTAGAGCAGAGAAGAAAACGTGACATCTTTAATTACAGGGTCGGTTGCACATCACGTTACTCCCCTCTCTGTTACCTTTTTGGATTCACCATCACATGATGTGGAGTCTGTTTGCCACACTATACTTTAGCAGCTCTTGCTAGCATTACTCTACTACATAACAGTGACTTCTATGTATTCATCGCTTATGTTTTCTAATGAAGACAACTGTGACACTTTTAAAGACAGCTTAATTGTACAGAAAACAACTTTATTGCCTCAAGTTGTTACTTGTAAGGTTGGGTTCATTCGTATTCTCCTCCGTTGTACTCATTAGATATACACGTTCTGGATTCACAGTTACATCATTTTCATCTTACGTACCTTGTTTTAAGAATTGAGCTACTATGCCTGTGTAGTAGCTTATTACGCTATCTACCTACCATTTCTGTACATAGATTGCGCAAGCGCGGTCTTTACAGAAATGGTACGTAGATAGCGGAATAAGCTACTACACATGCATAGTAGCTCAATTCTTAAAACAAGGTACGTAAGATGAAAACCACGTGACTGTGAATCCTGACCCATATATATTTATTTGGCAATGTCAATCCCGGAGTATTATCATCTCTGGAACCCCACAAATGGTATAGCTCCAGACACGGAGAATTGTCGATTGAACCTAATAACAAACCATGTGAGCATGAAATGCAATTCGTTTTACAAACTGGGATTTAGACCAGATAATGCCTTACCTATGTAACGATGAGAGAAGTAACGAGGGCCTGGATATTAAAATCAGTGTGGGCTGAGTAAAAAAATAGTGTTATTGGGTGTGGTTTGCCGGTGCGATGTTCTGTTTACTGGCGGTGCTGTGACTCCCGGGGTCGCGAAGATTTCTGTGCCGACAGGTAAGTCTTTTATCCTAACCCATCCCCTAACCCTAATCCTTTGTTTCCCACAGCCTATCCCTAACATTCTCCTTCTTGAGCCCTAACCCTCCATGTCTCACAGCCTACCCCTAACTCTTTATGTCCCAAAGTCTAACCCTAACCCTTCATGTCCCGTAGCCTAACCCTAACACCCCATGTCCCACAGCGTAACCCTAACCCTCCATGTCCCGTAGCCTAACCCTAACACCCCATGTCCCACAGCGTAACCCTAACCCTTCATGTCCCGTAGCCTAACCCTAACACCCCATGTCCCACAGCGTAACCCCTTATCTTCCATGCCCCGTAGCCTAACCCTAATCTTCCATGTCCCACAGCCTAACCCTAACCCTCCATGTCCCACAGCCTAACCCTAACCCTCCATGTCCCACAGCCTAACCCTAACACCCCATGTCCTACAGCCTAACCCTAACACCCCATGTCCCACAGCCTAACCCTAACCCTCCATGTCCCACAGCCTAACCCTAACACCCCATGTTACTGATAGCTGGTCACGGTCTATGTTATGTACTCTATATACTGATAGCTGGTCAGTGTCTATGTTATGTGCTCCATATACTGATAGCTGGTCACGGTCTATGTTATGTACTCTATATACTGATAGCTGGTCAGTGTCTATGTTATGTGCTCCATATACTGATAGCTGGTCACGGTCTATGTTATGTACTCTATATACTGATAGCTGGTCAGTGTCTATGTTATGTGCTCCATATACTGATAGCTGGTCACGGTCTATGTTATGTACTCTATATACTGATAGCTGGTCAGTGTCTATGTTATGTGCTCCATATACTGATAGCTGGTCACGGTCTATGTTATGTACTCTATATACTGATAGCTGGTCAGTGTCTATGTTATGTGCTCCATATACTGATAGCTGGTCACGGTCTATGTTATGTACTCTATATACTGATAGCTGGTCAGTGTCTATGTTATGTGCTCCATATACTGATAGCTGGTCACGGTCTATGTTATGTACTCTATATACTGATAGCTGGTCAGTGTCTATGTTATGTGCTCCATATACTGATAGCTGGTCACGGTCTATGTTATGTACTCTATATACTGATAGCTGGTCAGTGTCTATGTTATGTGCTCCATATACTGATAGCTGGTCACGGTCTATGTTATGTACTCTATATACTGATAGCTGGTCAGTGTCTATGTTATGTGCTCCATATACTGATAGCTGGTCACGGTCTATGTTATGTACTCTATATACTGATAGCTGGTCAGTGTCTATGTTATGTGCTCCATATACTGATAGCTGGTCACGGTCTATGTTATGTACTCTATATACTGATAGCTGGTCAGTGTCTATGTTATGTGCTCCATATACTGATAGCTGGTCACGGTCTATGTTATGTACTCTATATACTGATAGCTGGTCAGTGTCTATGTTATGTGCTCCATATACTGATAGCTGGTCACGGTCTATGTTATGTACTCTATATACTGATAGCTGGTCAGTGTCTATGTTATGTGCTCCATATACTGATAGCTGGTCACGGTCTATGTTATGTACTCTATATACTGATAGCTGGTCAGTGTCTATGTTATGTGCTCCATATACTGATAGCTGGTCACGGTCTATGTTATGTACTCTATATACTGATAGCTGGTCAGTGTCTATGTTATGTGCTCCATATACTGATAGCTGGTCACGGTCTATGTTATGTACTCTATATACTGATAGCTGGTCAGTGTCTATGTTATGTGCTCCATATACTGATAGCTGGTCACGGTCTATGTTATGTACTCTATATACTGATAGCTGGTCAGTGTCTATGTTATGTGCTCCATATACTGATAGCTGGTCACGGTCTATGTTATGTACTCTATATACTGATAGCTGGTCAGTGTCTATGTTATGTGCTCCATATACTGATAGCTGGTCACGGTCTATGTTATGTACTCTATATACTGATAGCTGGTCAGTGTCTATGTTATGTGCTCCATATACTGATAGCTGGTCACGGTCTATGTTATGTACTCTATATACTGATAGCTGGTCAGTGTCTATGTTATGTGCTCCATATACTGATAGCTGGTCACGGTCTATGTTATGTACTCTATATACTGATAGCTGGTCAGTGTCTATGTTATGTGCTCCATATACTGATAGCTGGTCACGGTCTATGTTATGTACTCTATATACTGATAGCTGGTCAGTGTCTATGTTATGTGCTCCATATACTGATAGCTGGTCACGGTCTATGTTATGTACTCTATATACTGATAGCTGGTCAGTGTCTATGTTATGTGCTCCATATACTGATAGCTGGTCACGGTCTATGTTATGTACTCTATATACTGATAGCTGGTCAGTGTCTATGTTATGTGCTCCATATACTGATAGCTGGTCACGGTCTATGTTATGTACTCTATATACTGATAGCTGGTCAGTGTCTATGTTATGTGCTCCATATACTGATAGCTGGTCACGGTCTATGTTATGTACTCTATATACTGATAGCTGGTCAGTGTCTATGTTATGTGCTCCATATACTGATAGCTGGTCACGGTCTATGTTATGTACTCTATATACTGATAGCTGGTCAGTGTCTATGTTATGTGCTCCATATACTGATAGCTGGTCACGGTCTATGTTATGTACTCTATATACTGATAGCTGGTCAGTGTCTATGTTATGTGCTCCATATACTGATAGCTGGTCACGGTCTATGTTATGTACTCTATATACTGATAGCTGGTCAGTGTCTATGTTATGTGCTCCATATACTGATAGCTGGTCACGGTCTATGTTATGTACTCTATATACTGATAGCTGGTCAGTGTCTATGTTATGTGCTCCATATACTGATAGCTGGTCACGGTCTATGTTATGTACTCTATATACTGATAGCTGGTCAGTGTCTATGTTATGTGCTCCATATACTGATAGCTGGTCACGGTCTATGTTATGTACTCCATATACTGATAGCTGGTCACTGTTTATGTTATGTGCTCCATATACTGATAGCTGGTCACGGTCTATGTTATGTGCTCCATATACTGATAGCTGGTCAGTGTCTATGTTATGTGCTCCATATACTGATAGCTGGTCACGGTCTATGTTATGTACTCTATATACTGATAGCTGGTCAGTGTCTATGTTATGTGCTCCATATACTGATAGCTGGTCACGGTCTATGTTATGTGCTCCATATTCTTTCTACTGATAGCTGGTTACTACTTATCACGTCTCTCTGTGGAAAATAAGCTTTACGGTACAGGATAACCGCCCAATGGGTCTTGCCAAAAATAAAAGAGGGGAGTGATTGTCAAATGGTAATGGGGGGCGTGGGAGCAGGTGCGCTGCGCTTACTGGAGACACGCCCATCTATGTGGTTCTTAACGCCTCTTCTGCAATAACACAACATTAGCGGGGGATGAGAGCAGACAGTAATTGCAGCTGCCTGGTCTCCTCATGTTTAGCCGTTGTTTATCTATGGCAATCATTGACAGAGGAGACCCGGATAAGCGAGCGGGGTTAGACGCACTTCATATCGCCCGCGTCAATCAATAGACAGACACTGGTCTGCTCGCTTTTGTGAATAAGTATAGAATGGGTTGTCAATGGCAACGTAGATTTTAATAAAGAGTAAACGTTACCGATCTGACATTCAACGCTATCCAAGAACGTTTATAGAATAGAAAATGGGGCGATCTCTTGTAGAAAGCTAAAAAAAAAGACCTCCCCTTACCATTAATACCGTTGCGGTAGAGTAATCACATAACCATTGCTATGCTCCCACAATAATCACATGACCATTGATTGCTATGCTCCCACAATAATCACATGACCATTGCTATGCTCCCACAATAATCACATGACCATTGCTATGCTCCCACAATGGCAATTTAGAACTCTGAAGAATAATATAACACAACACAGGCAACATGTGGCCCTCTAGTTGCTGGGTATGACCCATGCCAGTCCCGGTGGGGCAAAGGGAGCCCACTAGGGTTGGGAATGTATGCCTCGTGGTGGCCTTTTCTTAGGACCTGTCACTCTGCTGTAAGAATATGGAGTATTCCATACGTTGTAGGACTTTGTATCTTTGGCCTAATCCAGAAATAATTGTGAATTCCGTAAAGTAGTATATTTGCGATCCAGACTTTTGTACATATAAGGAGAGTGCACATCTCCTCTAGCTGGTCCCACCCTTTGATATATGTGAAAGCTGTTAATGTATCCCCTCTGGCCCTTCTCTGCTCCAAGCTATACATGTCACTTCCTCTAGTCTGTCTCTGTATGGTGTGTGACACAGGCCATGCACCATTTTAGCTGCTCTTCTCTGCTCCAAGCTATACATGTTTAGTTCCTCTAGCCTTTCTCTGTATGGTGTGTGACACAGGCCATGCACCATGTTAGTTGCTCTTCTCTGCTACAAGCTATACATGTTACTTCCTCTAGTCTGTCTCTGTATGATGTGTGACACAGGCCATGCACCATTTTAGTTGCTCTTCTTTGCACAGTCTCTGATGTAGTTATGTCTTTCTGGAGATACGGCTCCAGAACTGATCAGAGTATTCCAGGTGAGGTCGTACCAGCGGTTCTTCTATACATGGAGCCTGATTCACACATCACAAGGCTTTATCCGCATCTAAGAGATCAGATGAACTATGAGCAGAGTAAATCTTAAAAATGTCTTGGTTTTTAATAAATAAAAAAATGCTTTTTTTAATACTGTGTATTTTTCAGCACTGATAGAAACATTAAACAGCAGCAGCGATTTCATAACTATATATGTGGTTTCCCAGGTTGATCTTTATAGAAACGTGGCTGTAATAGGTTGTTTGTTACACACCTGCAGAAGGTGCAAAGGTTTTAATGTAAACAGAGCTTTGTTATGTCTGTGTTCTGACCAGTATCGGTGCTCTTACCTCGGCCACATCCTTACTGTACATTAACAACGTCCCTCCAACCTATTATTTCCCCACCTGTGAGTTGTGCTCTCCCCTCTCCACACACAACTCAGACCATGCCGTGTTCTTTACCTCCAAACAGTCCTGATTTGAGTCCCGTGTTCTGCCGTCCCACCGATATGTGTGCCCAGCAATGTGAATTTTAGGGGGGTGTTGCACAACAAACGTGAATGGGTGACCTGCAATGAGTTGAGGTGGAATGGTTTAAGTGTTTGTAGGGAATGAGAGGAAATGACCCCGGTGCCCAATTCCAGAATCCCACACACTTAACAGCTGGGATTTTACTTTAGTAGCACAAAAAATAAATAAAACAAAAGAAGAAGAAAAAAGATTGTTTGTTGTGAAAATGTTGTATGTATTTTCTCCTTTCTTTTATATGTTGTTATGTTTCAATAAAAAATTGTATCATGTAAAACTAACTTCAGTATTTACTTAATATTTTTGCCAAAGCATAGACTGTATTATTATAAACTATAAAATGAGGGTATATAATAGTGTTGTGTGTCCTAGGAACAAGAACAGACCTCCAACATGACCCATTCCATTAGGTAAAATATACTCCGATCCTGCGCTTCCAACTGTCACTCACTTGGATTAAATTAAATAACTGATATTTATAAAACAATTTTTCTCGTCATCAAAGGTTGTTACCATAGTAACTGACAGTTGGAAACTGAGGAGCAGGGTAGTTTGTACCTAATGGAATGGGTCATGTTGGAGGGTATGCAACAGGTCTAGCACTCCATAACAAACGGTGTGTCAGTGCATACATAAATAAGAGTCTTTAGGTCACTATAGTTATATTGCTTTAAACTCATCTGCCCAAGGTGAATGTTTGTAGTAATTCCTCCATTTAAAAAGTGTGCAGCAGCCATATTGGAGAAGGGTCAGGCTCCTGAATGAAACTAGTCATTAGTAACAGGAGAACATGGACCATGTTTCCTTTCCAATATGTGAAATGTGTGCAGGTGTGTATATATAAATAAAAGGTGCAGCCGGTACAAAACATGGCCACTGTCTAAATTCAAGACAAATCCTTTATTTAAAAAGTGTGCAGCAGCCATATTGGGGAGTTGTCAGGCTGCCAAAGTAAACTAGTAGAGAACTTAGTCCACTATTCTCTAACATGCTGGGCAAGTGTGGCACACCTGACGCTAAATGGATAAAATATAATGAATGTTTATGACCCACCAATGAGTTAAAGTCTTTCTTTACTTTTTTAAATATTTGCTGAACTTAACACATACACATTTTCTGTGTCCTGGTGACACTATATGGGATTATACTGATCCAGACCTACGCTGATGCGCTGTGCTTAGTAAAGCACAGTGTATCAGCGTGCACTATGCCGACACTCCCCCTGTGCGAGCGTATATTTTCCCTCGCTTACGCCGGCTGAAGACTACCCTAACTTCAGCCTAAGCAAGGGAAAATACGCTCACACAGGAGCCCGCTAACCCCTCCCTCATTAAACTACCTCCCCCCGCCTACCTACACTAACCTGAACGTAGTAATGCTGGGAGACGCCCCCTCCAGCGTTACTACGGCGCTGCTACGGACGCCCGATCAACAATCGGCCATTACCGTAGCTACGCCGGGCAACATCTGCCCGGCGCATGCGCAGATCTTACGCTGCTGGCTGGCGTCCTAACGCCAGCCAGCGTAGGTCTGGATCATGCCCATACTCACATTGGGGTAGATCCAGAACTACGCTTCCCCGCGATTTTATGCGTGGCGGAGACGTAAATTCGCAGATTTGAACGTACTGCGCATGCGCACCATAGAAAATACGCACATTCACGTAGCGTAATTTTGGACGTATGGGTGATTCACGTATGTCTCACGTAAATATTTACGTGTGGGCGTGCCAAATTTACGTGTGTCAACAATACGTGCGTTTTACGTGAAGTAGGCGGGGGGTGGTATTTAAAGTGTACAGTATGGGCGTGCTAAGCTGCGTACGTTCACGTAGTCAGTACGTCCGTTAGCGGACGTATGCTGTTATGTTTGGAAAAGTTAAGGTAGGGTTTGGGTAGCGTATTTTGACAAAATACGTCCGTGCAAGGGGTGTGCCGTGGGGAGTGTAGCGAACCTACGTGTACGAAAATACGCTCCGCGAATATATGTACGCCACACGTAGTTCTGGATCTACCCCATTATACTCATATTCATACATTGGGCCGTAATCTACGTAACTAGACGATATTGAACTCTTGCTGTCGTAGGGTGGTCCCAAGTCCCCTGTGGACAGTCTTCATGAGCTGCAGGAAGTGTTTATCTCCTCTGTACTTGTGGGACGTTCTTTTTCACGTATCTAGTTATTGCTGACTGGCGAGGAGGTTATCCTGGTCCGTCATGACCCCACCTGCCTGCGCTGTCCTTACGAGATGTCTCTAAAGGGATTTGTAAGGGGCCATGAATAAGTCATGAAGGTCACAGAGCAGGAGCTGCGTGTGACATGATGCCCCTGCAGGACGTCCGTCCTCACTGGTGGAGGCATTACACCCAGACCAATCGCTCCCCAGCGTGTTGGATCAGCAGGACGAGCGCTCGTAGCATGAATTGTTTAATGTTTATGTCATTGTGTGTACGCGGTATAATATACCTGCAAGGAGCGGGTGACACAGAGGCAGGTTCCACGTGCCAGAAACACAACAAATTGATTTGACATCTAACAATGGTTTAATGATGACATCTAAAAATATTGCCTATATACATGATATATTATGCAGACGTAGGACCGGATCCAGACTTCCATATGTTAAGCTACTTGTGCAGTCCTCTTGCGTAAGTAACCCTAACTGTAACCCCTGCGGCCGCTTTCATCAGAGGTTACCCTGCGAATCTCATGGCCCAGTGCTAGGAGATCTGGATGACAGCGCAGCTATATGCGGACTATCTGTACGCACGGAATACGTGGGTGTGGATCACTGGCACGAACGCCCCTTTATTGAAAAAGCTGCTTCATATTACTCAAATCAGACGAGGTTCACAAATTGATTGCTTCTGCCTTGAGGAGGAGAAGCAATTGATCTTCCTGCGATCGATGACTATGCGCCAAATGGTAAGTGTTTATCCTACCCTAACCCTTACTCTACTCCTGCATTTCCATTATCCTACCCTCCCCTTCTATTACCCTAACCCCCTCCTCCCCACAGCCTGACCCTAAGACTCCCTTTTCCACAGCCTGACCCTAAGACTCCCTTCTCCACAGCCTGACCCTAAGACTTTCTTCTCCACAGCCTAAACCCAAGACTCTCTTCTCCACAGCCTGACCCTAAGACTCCCTTCCCCGCAGCCTTACCCTAAGACTCCCTTCCCCGCAGCCTAACCCTAAGACTCCATTCTCCACAGCCTGACCCTAAGACTCCCTCCCCGCAGCCTAACCCTAAGACTCCATTCTCCACAGCCTGACCCTAAGACTCCCTTCCCCACAGCCTGAACCTAAGACTCTCCTTCCATTACTCTAACCCTCCCCGTTCATTACTTTAACCCTCCCTTCCCCACAGCCTAACTCTAAAACTCCCAAGACAGAATTACTCACCTCGCCAGTCGGTGCAGAGCCATTTCCAGAAAATGAATGTGTAAGTTTGCCGAATTCGGCTGCCTCTAATACTGAAAGGGCCATTTTGTGTCGGCCACTCCGACCCGGAACACGAATTGAGGTCTGCATCCAGTGGATAACGTCAGGAGAAGCAGTGGGAGACTTTCCAATCCTCGGTAAATGTCTGGGCACAGAATTGTTTGGTGATTTATAATATTCACCAGTTAAAATCCTGTCAAAATGGCAGAAAAAAATAAGAGTAAGATTGCAACGGTTCCCCTTATAGTGTTTCAGTGGGGCACCCCCTCTCCTGCCACTAGCCAGCGTACTCCCGGGACGCCGCCCTCTTGTGGTCAATCCCCCTGTTGCTCAGGAGCTATGTAAGACTTTATATAAGAAATAGAATTCATGATAGTGGTCTATCTGCCAGTCATCCGTCTAATATACAGACTTACAAGCACCGACTGAATCGTGGGCTAGTAGACCTCTGTATTACTGTATCTGAGTCAGGAAAAGTGTCTGATGTGACTCTGTGTGTAGATGTGAGACCCAATACCCCGGGGAGAAGTTCTCTAAAGCAACTAATGCAAAACGTGGATGTAACGGCCTATTGCACTGATACCGGATGTAACAGCCACATAATGCACAGTAGTGTGTCATAGAACTCAACTGCATATGATGGTCCATGTTAAAGCACAGAATTTTTGTTGTCGGTTCTTCGTAATCATATTTACATGATCTATGACTGACCTGACATTCCTGCCCTTTCCTCAGTCTTACAACACAGTTTGAATGAAATCTGATGCGTGACAAAGAATAAGACTGCATTCAGTTAAGCTGCTGAGACATTTATAGCAGTGCTCCTCAACCTTTTCTCACCCTCTGCACACCTAAGCCCTTCCCAGAATTCCGTGGCACACCTAAGCCCTTCACAGAATTCCGTGGCACACCTAAGCCCTTCACAGAATTCTGCGGCACACCAAATGCAAAATATACAAAAAAAACAAACCAGGAATTACAAAATACATACACAGTATGTATAACTAATTTATAACTAATTTAACTATGTTAGCCCCCCCATCATGTGTCTGCAGCCTCTCCAGTAGCCCCCATCTTGTGTCTGCAGCCTCCCTAGTAGTACCCAATTATGTGTCTGCAACCTCCCCAGTATCACCAATCATGTGTCTCTAGCTCTCCAGTATTCCCCATTCATGTATCTGCAGCCTCCCCAGTATCTCCTTATTTCCTTAAGGCAAGGTCTTCCAGTGCTTTTTCTACTTTTGGAGCCATTGCACTGTGGCACACTTGGCAACATCCCGTGGCACACTGGTGTGCCATGGCACACTGGTTGAGGAGCACTGATTTATAGGAATCAACCAATCAGATGCAAGTCTGGGCCCCGCTTCAAACACCCTAGGGGCTATACTGGATACCTCAGTATTCCAGGTGAGGCCGTACCTATAAACAGGCGTGTGCGTAGGTTAGTAAGGGTTAATGTACCGCTGTCCATGCTCATGAGACGATTAACCTTTTATTTCATCTTATGGTTAACAAAAAAACCTTCAAATGACATTATTCAGGGCCACCATTGGTGGGGGGGCAGCCGGGACAGTTGCCTCAGGCCCGGAGCTGATGGGCCCGCCGATAGTTACCATAGCTCTGCAGAGCAGGTATCCTACCGCCCATACTTGCTGCTTAGAGCTGCACATTAGCGGTGCAATGTACCGGGGGACTACTTTCTGGCGTAATGGCCCACTGTTAATGCAGGTTTGTGCACAATCACTTTCCACATGTAGTGAAACAGGAAGGTGGCACAATCACTTTCCACCTGTAGTGAAACAGGAACGTGGCACAATCGCTTTCCACCTGTAGTGAAACAGGAACGTGGCACAATCACTTTCCACCTGTAGTGAAACAGGAACGTGGCACAATCACTTTCCACCTGTAGTGAAACAGGAACGTGGTACAATCACTTTCCACCTGTAGTGAAACAGAAACGTGGCACAATCACTTTCCACCTATAGTGAAACAAGAACGTGGGTCTAAGTATTCTGGATAAAAGATTACGCCATTGCGGTTCTGTTAAAAATATTAATAATATTAAAGTATATAGAATAAACATTACAGGTGACAATAAAAAAAAACGTCCCAAAGTATAATCTGGATAAAACAAGGGAAACATGGGGGGAATTTGTGTTTAGCCTAATATGATGGAGCGTTGTTACTATTATGAACAGGTTTATATTAAATAACACCATCCTATTATGTAGCACTGTACAATTTCAACGATAATTATAAAAGAAGACTGGGAATTTGGTAAGCTTGTCTGAAGAGGTGAGTTTTAAAGGAGCGCTTGAAGGTAGTCTTAGCGGGCGAGGAAGGTTGTTCCAGAGAGTGGGTGCAGCCCGGGAGAAGTCCTGTAACCGGGAATCAGAGCATTTAATAAGTGTAGAAGAGATTTGCAGATCCCGGGAAGGCCTGAGAAAGATAAGTGCAGATATGTATGTAAGTGCAGCCTTGTGGATGGCTTTTGTTTTATCATTACATGAGCACCAATTCTCTGCTTCGCCAGCATTCTCACAGCTGGGAGACCTATAGACATCCATTTGTCATTGTGTTATATCTGCACACATCTCACACTCCCATCCATCCACAATCTGTTCACTTGCTGAGTCTATAAGGCTGGTGAGAAAATGAAATTGAGACACGTGAACAGCAAAATGACTTTTTGATGATTTTATAAAACAAAATAATTAAATACTCGACCAACCAGGACTCGGATAAAATCTATCCAGCTAACTCCGCTCCAAGTAAGTAACACAAGTCACTTGCAAACACTGCTATTCTCCTGTGTGGATTCCTTTCATGTTAAGGGGACTCCCAGGAGCTCTCTGCTTTGCAAGATGACTTTGGACTTTTTAAAACATGAAAGGGCAGAAATAGAACGCTTTGGTCCGGTTTCGCGGTTATGTCGTTTACGTCTTATGTACGTTGATTTAAGAATTAAGCTACTACGCATGCGTACCATTTCTGTACGTAGATTGCGGCAGCGCGGTCTAAAGACTTTTGGTTCAACAATAGACAGAGATGGAATCACAGGCGGTGACTGAAGGATTATGGTGACACAACAGGAATGACTAACGATCGTTTTTTTGACTACGCATCGGTTCCCCTCTAACATGGCTGCTGGCGGTTTACAACGCCATTTTATCGGCGTCCGTTGGGTACAGAGCGTATTTGCCACCTAAATAAAACGGCCCATCCTGTGTGTCACCCCAATTCTCATGCCACTGGCCTCTGCCGAGACTATGGCTTTCGTAAAAAGGAACGCCAAGCTGGTACCTCTTTGAAGTTGGCATAATAAAACAGCCTTACATTGGTACAAGTGTATATGCAGACAAAAGCGTGCAAATTATTATTATTATTATTACTTACACTAAGGGCCAGATTTACTAAGCTGTGGGTTTGGAAAAGTAGAGATGTTGCCCATAGCGACCAATCAAATTCTAGCTGACACTCTCTCTGGTATGTAATAAGAAGTGAGAGCTGGATTCTGATTGGTTGCTATGGGCAACATCTCCACTTTTCCAAACCTGCAGCTTAAATCTTTATGTAGAACTGCCCCTAGGGCGTTGGAATTGGAGCCCACAACCCACAGGGACCCCACGGGACCTACGCCATAGCTGCCACTTTTATTTAAAGAAGCGTGGCCCTATATTAGTGTCTTAGTAATGTGCCACGGCTGTGTGAATGACTCTGGCGGAGAGTAGCAGCGGGGCGGGGGTTGGGCAGAACAGCTATCCATACTCGCGTATATCGGCCGACGTCCGTCACTACTGCGTCCTGGCAGCATCATATACAGAGTCGCAATGCGCTACTGAGATTCTATAGCGGGCGGCTGTGGTGCTGTTAATGCTAAGCGCTGTTTATAAACCACTAACCAGCTTATCAGCCACAGGCCCATGTGCCCTTCAGGAGTCAGATGAAGGGTTGCGGGGGGCCCAAAGGAGTCTAGGATAGTTTTTGTATCCTAAATTGTAAACCAAATTGAGGGTAAATAGGGTCTAGGGTCAGTATAGTTTTCAATAAACAACTGGGCAGACTAGATGGGCCATGTGGCTCTTATCTGCCATCACTTTCTATGTTTCTATGAATTTGTAAAAGCTTAATATGATGTGGGCTTATATGTGTGGATTTTGGCCATAAAGGAATGGCACCATAAGGGCCAGATTTACTAAGCGGTGGGTTTGGAAAAGTAGAGATGTTGCCCATAGCGACCAATCAGATTCTAGCTGACATTCTCTGGTATGTAGTAAGAAAGTGAGAGCTGGATTCTGATTGGTTCCTATGGGCAACATCTCCACTTTTTCAAACTCGCAGCTTAGACCCGCAGCTTAAATCTTTATGTAGTACTGCCTCTAGGGCGTTGGAATCGGAGCCCACACCCCACGGGACCTATGCCATAGCGGCCACTTTTATTTAAAGAAGCGGAGCCACCTATATTAGTGTCTTAGTAGTGTGCCACGGCTCTGTGAATGACTCTGGCGGAGAGTAGCAGCGGGGCGGGGGGTTGGGCAGAACAGCTATCTATACTCGCGTATATATCGGCGCTGGCCGACGTTCGTCGCTACTGCGTCCTGGCAGCATCATATACAGAGTCGCAATGCGCTACTGAGATTCTATAGCGGGCGGCTGTGGTGCTGTTAATGCTAAGCGCTGTTTATAAACCACTAACCAGTTTATTGATAAACAGCTTATCAGCCACAGGCCCATGTGCCCTTCAGGAGTCAGATGAAGGGTTGCGGGGGGCCCAGAGGAGGCTAGGATAGTTTTTGGAGGCTAGGATAGTTTTTGGACGAGGATGTGAATGAGAAGACTATTTGTGCACGGTGGCTCAGTGAGTAGCATTGTGCCTCACAGCAATGAGGTCATGAGTTCGATTCCCGGGCTAGACCTTATCTGTGTGGAGTGTGTATGTTCTCCCTGTGTCTGTGTGGGTCTCCTCCAGGTGCTCCGGTTTCCTCCCACACTCCAAACAATGCTGGTAGGTTCATTGGCTTCTGAATAAATTAGCTCTAAGCTATGTGTGTGTCTTTGTTAGGGACCTTAGTATATAGCTCCAATGGGACAGGGACTGATGTGAGTGTGAGTTACTCTCTGTAAAGTGCTGCATAATCTACATGATAACGCTATATAATAAAAAAATCTTTATTTGGAAATATTCATGTACTATACATTACACAGTACAGCGTCACCCCTGTGATGTAACCTCTAATATGCGCTTCATGCGTAATTTACATCATCACCTATATGGACTTATCCCAGAGACGTCTTCTCACCCGGCTGCTCTAACCTGCCCTGTCTGCTGTTACACGCACAGCGGCGCGAGGTCTGCTGAGAGCAGCTGAGATTACCAGCTGCCGATGCTCAGCTCGCTCCCTCTCCAACGCAGATGCAGGAATTGTTTCTCCATATAACTAGTAATTAATACACTGGAATGCTGCAAATTACACGTCACAATAATCTCCTCTATCTATACTTTCCACCT